>CAXKVX010002682.1:0-71022 GCA_964058865.1 Eleocharis quinqueflora
AAAGCAATCACATGGACTCATGAGAGTTAAAAACAAAACAAGTGTTTCACAATCAAGCACAAGTGTTCAAAAATAAAAATAGTCATAGCTAGTCATACATGCAACAAACACACAATAACAGGGTCTAAGCATAGCAAACACACAACGAAATACGAACAAAATACTACTACATAATGCAAAAAAAAAATCTAGCTACTCGGGTCGATATCCATCCCCTCGTTTTTGTCGTGACGCCCCCTCCCTTGGATTGGCCAACCCGTGATCGATTTCGCCGTCCAACGACACCATACTCTACCCATCCAACCACAACGGAGTGCACATCCTCGTATATGGCCCTCACTTGATCCTCAATGCGAAGCAAGGTTGCATGTAGAGTGCGTTTGCATTTCCATTAATATGGCACGTTGGTTTTTCTTCGACACGTGTGAGTCGAGTGTCAAATGCTTGCATCCACTCATTTTGGGGGGTTGTGCTCCACCTCCACCTTGTGGCTCAACATTGTATATGGGAGGAGGTAGATCTGGATCCGTGTATTGATTTGGCCTGGCATTTGGATGCCTAAGCCACATGTTCCTTGGTGCGGGTCTCGGAATGAACTTCTCACCTCGTCTCGTAGAACTTGTTTTCATGCACCCAACCTATACCGGGTGATTCTTTCCAAAGATTTTTGTGGACGGTGAATGATTTTTCTTGGATTTGGTGGCTATGTGAAGGCCGTATACATCAATCCCTTGGACCTTAAGCATGCGATGAATCACATGCCCATATGGAAAGCTTCCAATTTGGTGATCCTAACACGCCAACATGTGAGATAGAATGATGAAAGGTATGTGAAATCGGCGTTCGTTCAAGTTTATCATGTGGCGAAGGAAGAAAATATTGTTGAATTGCACATTGGTTTTAATATCGGCCTTTGGTATGAGAATGTTATTGATGAACAAGAATGCCAAACGATGAAGGGCCGGTAAGCAAGTGGCATAAAAAATCTTCAACCGGATTTTTTGTTGAACCAACGACGAACTTTGTTATATGTCTCTTCCGGAGGTTTTAGACCATGCACTATGAGTCACATACAATTGTTCCAATTAATCGGTTATGGATAACCCAAAAAACTTCGGATAAATTGTAGATGGTGATTTCAATTGGTCTACTCGCCATATATGACCTGATTCCAACAAAAACCCACATCATCCCCTTCAAGGTAAGTCATGTTGGCATAAAACACCCTAACGACGGTGGGGCTATACGGGTCATTACATTCCACAAGGTTATGCATTGTCCAAAGGTCAATATAGGCCTCAATTTTGTCATTCTCTCATTCCGGTAAACCGACCCATGCGTTTGTAGAAGTAGCATTATGAAAACCCTTCTACTTTTATACCCCTCAAATTTGGTAAATGCAGCTTGATTCGGGAAAAGAAAGTGTTAGTTTGTAATAATCTAGAAGTCAATAATACGATAAATTATCATAAAGCTTTGTTCATGAATTGAGTGATTAATAAACTGTCATTTTTGTTACCTTGAGTATTATTGAATTTATGAATCATTTCCTTTATCTGACTTGAGTTTAATAATTGAAATTGTGAAACTTCATAATATAGATGATATATATTCTTAAAAGTCTCTAACCAATGTAATTAGCAGGAACACTAACTTACCGTTACAAGGTTAGAATGTGGATTAAAAGATGGTTAAGTTTTTACAAAACCATAGACATGAGATGTCATTTTTAATCACAAGAATACATGTTAGAGGAACATGGTATTTGACAGACCTCGAATGAAACATTAAATGGAATTGTGTACATGTCATTAATGTTTTCATTCAGTGTTGAGTTCTAAAGTATGAGGGATTCATCTTTCCTACTAAGAGATGTGTATGTGTGATTGCTATCTAACGCTGTCGATAAAATGCAGTCATAACGGTAGTTTTTCGGTATACATAGCTTAGTTGAGGTAGTGATGGTTTACTAAAAGTACTGTTGTCCCTCGTATCTTGATACGAGTTACAGTATCACTGGGCCCCTTGATAGAGTAGGATTATCTGCATGCGGTATAATTACAAGAGTAATTATATTTGATAAGTCTGCTCAAGTTCGAGAAAAGATTAAGTTTGCAAGAATGACATACACCTACCTTGAAAACTACTCTGATACCGTGAGACGAAAGAATTAACACGACTAAAATGTTTAGTGGATCGTGATATTGCATAAGTACAACATCGTCTGTGTAATTGGATGATCATAGCGCAGATGTCAGATGCCTCCTATGATTATAGAAAATTAAAATGGTTTTTAATTCTATTTACCAACATAACACAGATCCTATTGGGTCACACCATATAGGAGCTAAATCAGAGAATCTTAATGATTAATTATAAATAGGTTATAATTAATATTAAGATGATTATGATTAATTATATTTGATATAATTAAATTATATACGTCATGTAAAATGACAAGCAAAAACAAATGGTTGAATTTATAGACGTATACGATACATTGTATAAAAATCATACCGCAAACCAAACAAATATCGAACCCTGAGAAATACAATTGTTGAGAACAATTATATGTTTATATTTATTTATATATATTTAATTTAGATTTTAAATATTAATTATGATTTTGAATTTGGGATGAAAGTCATTATCAAATTAAAAACCTTAATGAAAAATTAATTAAATTTTAATTAAAAATGAATAAATAAATATAAAAAAATGAGGTCGGCACATTAATTTATGCCGACATGAAACTAAGAGGTGGCATGGATATTCATGAAATGTCATGCATATCTTAAGAGGGACATTTTTGTCCTTTCACATTTCTCAAGGGTATTTTTGGTAATTGGCCACCTCCTCATTTTACTATAAATAGAGGGGTAGGGAGAGAGAGAAAGAAGCACCAAAAATTGATTCATACTCGTTAACTCGGATTCGTATCGACAAATATACTTTCTCTCTTCTCGTATACGGTTGTTTACGAGATTCGGAAAATAGTATTTTTTGTGTTATAGCGGTATTCCATATTTTGGATAACTGCGATTCACGAAGATATTTTTATTTAGTCCGTATCTCAGTGAATAGTGTTTTGTGGGATATCGCGGCTTTCGGTATTTCTGGCAGAAGAAGTAAGTCGGTCTCTGGTCGTCCTGGTGGACATCTAGTAAAGGTATCAGACGTTTGATACTCCGGTCGTCCCTTCCGGGTCTTCTGCGGTCCCAATTCGAATTTGGATCAAGGTATTAATGTTATATTAATCTATTTAATTTGTAAGTAGATTAAAGTTTTAGAATCCAATTAAGGAGTAGATTTGTTTAGGGATTAAGTAGGGTTTTGATGTTAGGAATAAAACGGGAGGTGGGACACCCTCTATGGTTTATCCAACATACCCCGCTTAATCCTCGGCATAAGTCAGACGTAAAATTTTTTGTTTTTACGGTCTTTCCGCTGCTTAGGCAAATTGACGGGTTTTTGAACTGTTTCGTAACCCAACAGAAAGGTATTACCTAATTCTTCCTTCAAGGAGAATTGCGTAGGATCTCGCGGTGAAGGAAAAAGGTCCCGTGAGCGGTATGGTGACCGAGTCTTGGGGAGATACTTGAGGTCATGTCGTGTGCGATGGGTTTGTTCGACTAAAGGTGGGGTTTAGATTAGAGGTGTCGTTCGTTCAGGAGGATTCACCAACCTTGCCCTTCCCCTTGTCTCCTTTGATCTTCATGATTTTGAAAGGATGAGATGAAATTGAGATTCTAGGGTTTGAGTTTTGGGAAGATGAAGAAGAAGGATTGTTTTGTGAATGAAAATTTGTATGGGTGTGAAGAGGAAGAAATGGAGAGCAAAAAATCTCAAGTTTTGAAGTGAATTTGAGAAAGAGGGGTGGAGATCTGAGAAGAGAAGAAAATGGCGAAAATGAGAAAAAATTGGGGTTTTGGGTCGGTTTGGAAGAGAAATGAGAAAGAAGAGAGAGAGAGGAGAAAAGGCGTCTATTGAGATTTTTTGGGGTTAAAACGTTATACAATGATGTGCTTCGTTTGTACAACGTAGCTGCAGTCCGTCGTGCAACGTACTGTTTTTGTTGTGTAACGTACTGATCTCAGAGGGGTGCACTCTTCGTTGCAAACATTGGACAAAATGTTTAGGCGTTTACCATTCTCTTTCACGCTTTGAGAATCATTAGAAGTTGATGGATTCAAATTCTTTTTATACCCCAAACTCGATTTATCGTGTGGCTTTTGACCCTCATATAATTTACTCAAATCAAACTTGACATTGTTCATGAAACTTTTGTTGGATTTTAGAGCATCATTTTCGTTTTTCAACATGCTTATTTGTTGAACATGTTGTTCACTCTTAACCTCAAACTCTTTCACTACACACTCAAGTTTTTTATTTTAGATTCATAGTCTTTTGTTTGGAACTCAAATTCAATAGTTTTGCCATTTAACCCTCTAATTGTGTCACCCTTTGTATCAAGGCTTCGTTGGTTTTCCAAAGCACTTTGTTTAGGGTATGGATTTCACGCATTAATAATTGTTCATGTGTCATTTTGCATAAGTCATCACATTCATCATCCGATTCGTCATCCGATTCATGATAGGATGAGATTCCTAAAAGTTGATTAAAACTTTTTGGTTTTGAGTCTAGATATACCTTTGCCTCCGATTTGGAGGTTGAAATGCAAACTTCAAATGTGGATGTTATGTATGTTTCTTCATCTCCATCTCCATCTCCATCTCCATTTATTTCAAGTTGATGTTTCGCTTGAGACTCACTAGCAATTACTTCATCTTTCTTTTCATTTGCACTAAAGCTTTTCAAGAGCTCAATCACCGTCGGGTCGGTCACATTATTTTTGGCTAGCATATCATCGATATTGACCCTTCCTTTGTGCTCTTCCTTGTCAAGTTTATCGCTACAATTTTCAACATTTGGTTTAATGTTAGTTGGGCATGTTTCTTTATCAAAATGTCTTACAAGAGGGGTCCACATTTCATGAGCATTCATATCATCATAAAAAATTTCACTAGCTATGGACTCATCAACTAGGTACAACAAGGCATTAATGGCATGGTCATTTTCCCTCTTTTCTCTTTTGGACTTATCGGTTAGATTGGTAGTTCCTTTCTCAAGGGTAGGTTTATAGGCATTTTCTACCATGTGTCATACGTCAATTGTTTCTAAATAAACTTTCATTGTGGCACTCCAATATTCAAAATCGAAACAATTTTGACCAAATACTAGAGGTTTTTCAACATGATTGAGAGATGTCATTTTGGACCTTTGCTTCTAACTAAGGAACTTCTTAATTAGCAAGCTCAACTTGCTCTGATACCACTTTGATAACCTAGGCGGCCTAGATTATGGACAATTTTTCGATTTAACTAATCTTACGAGGTCCTAATTGCAACTTTCACCAATTGAATTGAATCACTTCTCAAATGCAAATAACCAACAATCAATTGGAGAAGTGTGTATGTCAATGTGGCTTAACCAAAATTCTAATTGCGAAAGCGTAATACTAATTGATCAATGTATCTCAAATAGTTCTAGTTAGTAATTTTGCATCGTTGTGCATCGTTGTGATCAATAAGCATGACAGTCTTGACTGCACAACGTTGTACAATGTTGTATAACGTTGTGTAACGACTTGACTGCACAACGTTGTACTACCTGCCATAACGTTGTGTAACGTTATAAAACGTTAGGCAACGTTATGAGTGCCTAAGGTCTAATTCTTGCTGTTTTTAGCTCAACTCTTTGATTTAAAATATTTCGACATGTTTATTTATAGCACCTAATGAAGATTGGGCTTCATATCATCATCCCTTGATGCTCTTTAATCTTCATTCTTGTATGTAATAGAGATTAGACTTCATATCTTCATCCCTTGATGCTTTCTTGATCTTCAATGTTGCATCTTGATTTCTTTGTTCTCTAAATTCAAATCTAATGAAGACACTAAAAAATAAATGGTTAGTTTAAATGTATTTTGGTTTTGCAAACCGACAAATTGAGACATTTTCTAGTACAACATATGATTACAATAATAATATTAATAAATAACAATAATATTAAATATTAATAATAACAATAATAATAAAAATAAATAATATAATAATTATAATGATGATGATAATATAATAATGATGTTGATAATAATAATAATAATTATTATTATAACAATGATACTAGTATTAATTAGAATTAAATAAATAATTTATTGATGATAATGATGATATATAATATAATAATAGTGATAGTAATAATAATAATAATAATAAATAATAATAATTAATAACAATCATAATGATGATGATGATGATAATATAATAATTATAATGATGATGATAATAAAAATAATATAATAATAATGATAATAATAATAATAATAATAAAATAATTTAGCTAATTTTGTGCATGCTAACTTCACTAACCCAATCTTTTGGTTGAATTAGCAAAATAGCAAGAATAGTGCACTAACCCAAATTATTGATAATCTCAAATTTGCATTTGAATCACATATGAAAGGAAGATAGCGTTGCTATTCCGAAAATGACATTAACCCAAGTTATCGAAACACACCCTTAGAGTTTAGCATATATACGCCTAGTGCGGCTTAATTGTACAGAGCATGTGTGAGGGAGAGGGGTAGTGAAATTATTTGTAGAGGAATGATGAAAGAAAATTCTATATTGATTTGATTATGATTACACTGAATACATTGCCTCTTTATAGATTTAGAGGACTTTGTAGCCGTTGGACACTTTACTAAAATCTTGCTATGTACCATAATTAGCTTGACAGCTATTTGTGTGATACTAGCTTGATATGTTGCCTAAAATATGATCAATGATGATTCTTTGAGACCTATTCTTCTATTTCTCAACACTCCCTCTCAAGTTGGATTCATACAAGTTAAAAGAATTCAACTTGCACAAAATATTCTGAAAAGTTCTTTTATCCAATGCTTTAGTAAATATGTTAGCTAGCTGATCGTGACTCCTAACAAATGGAGTCTCAATTTCTCCGGTTTGAACTTTTTCTCCTAAATTAATATTTAATGGACCTCTATAATTAACCCACAAATAATGCAATCAAATACAAAACCGATGTTGCAGTCGACATTCATGGTCAATAATTGTTCGGCCTCGAAGCAAGCTTTTCGCAAATAATTGATTTTTTTAAAGGGTGAAGTTATGGTGCTTGCGCATGTACTGTATTTATGCATTTGAACATTTCGATATGCATCGGAATTCGCACACGAATCTACACTAATTTCAATGCACATCAAAGAGTGCAGATGCCAGTGGCGAATTTAAAGGCAGCCTAAGGGGGTTAAGCTCCCTCCATAAATTGAAAATTTGTATTTTTTCCCTCCAGTCCTCATGCTTTTGTTAATTAGTAATAATCATTAGCCTCCCTTATAAAAATAAAATTATGCAATAGTATTAATTTAGCATCCTTCATGTGATTTTTCTAGCTCCGGCCCTAGCAGATGCGCAAGCACGATGCATTCGCAAGCATCATAATTTTGCTCTTTTTACAAAATGTGGAGTAACACAAGATTCATGGACAAAAAATAGTGGACAGAGATACATATTAGTTGATAGCTCTTAACAGTTGACATGAAACAAATTTCATATGAGGACAAAGATGAGTTGGATTTGGGGGTGGTTATCGTTTTCATGGACCTTGAGCAAAGGCCTATGCAAATGAGTGGTCCAGATGTGGGGTCGAAATTTGTGTGTGGTCCAGATGCTATGTTTTGTCACCAGGTTGGTTCTCATATAGTAAAAGATCATTCTACAATCAACAAATTTCTTCTCTAGCCTTGTTCAATCAGCAAAATTGATCCATCACTGCTTCCCTCATCATTTTCCACTCCCTGCACCGCACGGTGCACAACAGTTCATTTTTTATGCTATTTGTTTCGAACAATGTCTCTAAAATAGCCGATTATTCCGGAATACATGGACTCAAAAGTCCCACCAAGTAAAGAGAAAAAAAAAATGGGGATATATAAATATCTTCTGAACAACGCACACACAATAGAAGCATATTTTTACCTCATTGACTCACTGTCGGTTGAGAAAGATGCCCAACACAAACACAATAGAACACACTAACAGTGTTACAATGGAGAAGTGTTGCTGAATTTAGCTTAGGAAAGAATGTCTACCTAATTTCATTAACAATTAATAATACATTGTGCTCGTATAAATATGTTGGTGTTTTTTATTTTATAACAAGAATATATATGTTTGTTTTTAACATATGATTGAAACGATAATAGTTTGAATTTTGTATGTTAATGTAATAATGATCTCTAATGTGCCTTGTGTTTTTATGTAGACATGTTACTGAAATTATAATTCTAATTGTTAAACGAATAACTTTCAAAAAATATTTATGTACTAAACAAAATAACATAATGATCTTTAATGTGAATTATATACTATACATTGAATTTTACTTAAGCAAAAAAATTTGTAAAAAAATTATTTATCCTCTCTATATCTTTTAGAGAGAACCTTTTCATCATTAATTGTGTACCGTTCATTACTACAGTTTCGACTTGTTATAGCACACTAAAAAGAAGTTTTTTGTAGCGGGCTTAGTGGTTAAAGAGGAGGTTGCTAAATGTTGGTATTGTCCGCTATAAAAGATACATGCAATAAAAGCGGGTTTTAACTTGACACCGCTATAACAGATTGGGTATTACATCGGTCCTTCCGGAACCCCGCTATAATAGGATGGGGTATTATAGCGCTCTTTTGGAAACTCTGCTATAATAGAGACATATTATAGCGGCTTTTAAGAAAGATCTGCTATAATAAGTTTTTTTAATAATATAATCAAGCTAGAGATTTTATAGTGGGGGAACGAAGAAGTCCGCTAAAATATGTGATTATATAGAGCTGATTTTCTGTTGCTAGCCGTATCAATACAGCAAATATCAAAATATAATTGGTTCCAATAATCAAAACAAAAATACCAATATTAATATCAAAACAATAATACCAATATTAATATCAATACAACCCTCAAATTTAACCAATTTTCACCCTCCGATAAAATAGTAAAAAAATTTCAAAAAATAAAAAAATCGGTTTCCAAGTAGATTTTAGTATGGACGACATTTTCAACAATTCGGATCGGCCATTTGCATTTTGATATTCGAGATATGATCGTAAGCACGATGGAGCTTGATGCTTGCGTAAGTATCATAGCCTAACTCTATATATATATATATATATATATATATATATATATGTGTGTGTGTGTGTGTTCCACGAAATTATTTTCAATAGAAAATTTATGGTCCCTTACATTAATTGTACCATCACACAACCGTTTAGTGAAATAACTTCCATTCTGAAAGATCTACCTTATGTCAATTTCATAGTGAGAATCACGTCTATTAATTACAATTAGGTTTTATCATTTGTATATATATGTGAGGTGTCACATATTTGAAATTATTGTCTGTTATTGAGAGTGATCTCATTAATTACATGCCCCAAAATTTATATTTATATTTCACCAGTAATGAATTACGAGTTAATTCTGATCGAAGTTGAGAGAACAAAACATATACATTAGAGTCGATTTTAGTTAGCTAAAGCCGAAGGAGAAACAACAACTTCGAAATTATATATATAATAGATAGAGGAATGATTTTGTTCGCCCTTCATTTTGTTTATTGAGAAAAAAGTGAATTTTTTTATGATTTTCAAAGTGAACAAATGTTAATTACATGGAGGAGAAATTTTTCATTAACAATATTTAATCATCTATATATCATACTTCAGTAAATTTCTTCGTTTTATGGTTAAAATGAAGAGGTGGGAATTCCCACTAATTAAAAAAAAAAAAAACAACAACAACAACAATAATAATAATAATATATGCATAGGACATATCCATTCATTCTATTCAATTTTTTATCATCGGATTTTTGTCAAAATTCGTGACAAAATTAAAAAAAAGCGGAATTGAGAAGAGCATCAAATCGAGAGAGAAGAGAGAGTTAAAATTAATAAATATAAATTACTTGTCAAATAATATTTCATTTTTGTTAGTACTCTTGGTATAGGTGCCAGGTATACCGTGCTTTGATTTCAGTCGATAGATATTAATTTATAGTTACATATATACAGGGGTGAATTCAGAATTTTTGTCAGGATGGTTCAAAATTTACGATTTTTTCCAGGGTGGTTCAAACTAGTGCATAATTTTTAGAATTTTCTAAATTATAAGTATATTTTTAAATTTTGTTTCGAATCCATAATTAATTTTGAATTTTTTCAGAATGGATCACCGATCCTGCTTGAGTGTAACTCCGCCCATCCATATACATATATATGTTGCTAGCCATGTAAATATTTCACATTATTCTTTATATTCTGATTTATGAGCAACCAAATTTAACATTCATATAGTAATTTGGTGATACATGCAACATGAAAGGGAACCAAATCCGCTGTAGCGCAGTACCGTTACAACAAATGAAAGGTCTGGATCGACCGTCAGCTTCGCGATTGACCGTCAGCTTCGCGATCGACTGTCAGCGATGAAAATCAGGGGGCATTTATACTTTGACACGAATCTTGATGCAATTAGTAAAAATCGAACGATTCAGGTGCTACGGTACCGTTCCACACAGCACCAGATTCGATTCCACGTGAAAGAGGCTGCCGTACTTTATATCCAACGGCCACACAAGGGCTAGAAAGCAAAAAGTCGAAAGAAGGAATGATGTGAGATGTACACTCAACAATGGCATGAAATTATAATTATAATTTTCATTATTATTATTATTTTTTCGAAATACCATGATGGAATAAAATTGTTGCCCCGAGACAAAAGCATATATAGGATAATCCAATGAAAACATTCACGTCTTTTTGTACTGTTTGTACTAATTTTTCCTCATCCTGATTCTCAAGGGCGGTGTTATTCAAGGGCAAGCTCGGACATTTCCAAAACCGCAAAATTTAGTGTATTTTTAATTATTTTTGTAGTGAAAAATGAGTTTTAATGAGTTTGTGTCCGAGCTTGATCTTAACATCAGTGTCCGGGCTAAAATAGTCTCTGGATCCCTCCCTGTTGATTCCTGAATTGGTAAAAATAATTTTGCCCGGTCGAGTAACTGAGTTCCTGAAGTTTCCAAAAATAGAGAAATGAAGATTTAAAAAATGAGAGCTGGTAAGTAGATATCACAATTGATTCCGACTATCGATAAGCATGTTATTATGAATTTTGTTTGAGTTGTTATGTATATTATTTGAGTTATTATGCATGTTTTTTTTGTACTGAAATAATTATGCATGCTATTTGAGTTAATATGCCTAATAACTCAAAAAATGTGCCTAATAACTCAAACAATGCCCATAATAAGATTGTGTATCAATAGTTGGTATTGATTGTAGTATCTACAGAACAATTTCCTAAAAAATAGTAGATGTGACACTATCAAAATTTTAGTTATTAATGTGGAAAGGAAAATGGTTGTTTCTTGCAAATAAGGATGAAAAATGTATCTTTTTCGTGAAATAACCATAGAAATTGATCCATGAAACTACTCTTCTAGCAAAAAGCATTTTTTCGTGGAATATCATAGAAATACTCTTTTTTCTGTGGAGCTAAGCAGGGAAATAACTTTATTTGTGGGGTCGCCTATTTTTATTTCCATGATTAGCATGACACATTTCCATGATGATTGCACGGAAATGATTCAAAATTACCACATAAATGATTCAAAAGTTACCACAAAAATAATTGTATTATCAACATAGTTATTATTTATTTGTGCATTCTTAGAAATAAAGAAATATTATATTCGTCATGATATTTTTCTGTCAATATAACCATTATTTATGTCCGTAAATATATTATTTTTTACTGTAAAACCTTTATCTGCACAAATTTTATTAACCAACTTTTATTTGTCATAATATCAATTATAAGCAAGTACCATCAAATTTTATAGGTTGTAAACTGCACAAAATGTAAAATAAAATTGTATACAAAATTTAGCTATATAATTTTACATAATATAAAAAAAATTGTTCAAAATTTGAAGCCGATATCGAAGTTCTGTGCCAATATCTCTTCGTTATTCTTCGTTCAAGTACAATATAGAGAATAACTCTATTAAAAATAAAGTAAATGCAGAAGAGAGAAAATGAAGTACCAATTTGAAGTCGATATCAAAACTCATGTGCCAATATTTCTTTGTTCTCATGTGTTCAAGTACAATATAGAAAACAATTTATTCAAAACAAAATAAATACAGAAGAGAGGAAAGGAAGAGAAGGGAGAGAGGAAATGAAGTACCAATTTGAAGTCGGTACCAAAGCTCATGTGCCTGAAGATCCACGCACATGTTGTTGAGCTCGTGCTTGATTTTGGAGAAGAGAGGAAATGAAGAGAAATCGAATAAGTGAATCAGAGAGGAAATGAAGAGAAGAGTGAGAGGACTCTGTTGAAATTTTGGAGAAGAGAGAATAATATTTGGGAGATAATAATTTTTGTGAAGTTTTGGAGGAAACTTTCCCACTAAAAAAATTGGAATATTTTTGTGGCTAGTATTTTTCTGTGGAAGAGACAGTAATTTGAGATGTTAAATTATTTATGTGGAAGCAAAGACTATTTCTGTGAAAATGAACAATTTTTTTGTCCATAGTTTGTTCCGTGGTTCGCGCAAAAAAAAAATTTCGTGGAAGTTTTTTGCCACACAAAAAAATTATCTAATCACGTTTATAACCTATAACTAATATTCCAGTGACCAGTAAGTTCGTTTTTTTATGAAAAAGTAATAAAAAATTTGTAAAAAAGAAGGATATATTGTGGATCTTTTTTTTTGGTGAATTAGAAAGAATGGTGTAGAATTTACTGTTTCTTTAAAATTTCTAAAAAAACGGTATAGAATTTACGATTCGTTTATTATATTTAAATTATTTTTTGACATAAGAGTCATCGTTACTTTTGACATATATATTTTTAATTTATAATAAAAACCTATTTCAATGGCACTTTAAGAAAATTTGGAGTTACCCAACTTTTATTGTAATTGAACAATATATATTCTGCAAATAGTCATGCCAAACATAACCAAGTCAATAAAAAAACTTGTGATCTTGATATATACCTTTCTTGTGTTGTATTTTAATTAAAACCAAACTTAGTTAAGACTTGGAGTGCATGATTTTGTGAAGTCCCCAAGGAATTTATATCCCATGAAATACTCCGTTATACGGAATAACAATCCAATGCTTCATATAACTTCGAGATTCGCACGCACAAATTTCAAAGTTGTGTAAATCATTGAATTGCTATTCCGTGATACGGAGTATTCCATGGAATGTGAATTCGTTCCGAAGAAGGTTCAAAATTGGTCATCAATTTCTACATATCATGATGTGAAAATGGCCAAACAGTGATTGAACAAAGAAGAGAAATGTGAAGAGCCTAATTTTCAAATACTGATTCAGCATGCTGCATACAACAAAAGGTATAAAAGTCTATGTGCTCCTTTGTTAGGTAGCCCATCAAAATATGCATTGTATCTTCCTGATACAATGCCATGTTCTCTGTTATTTGCATTCAATTCTAAATGTTGCCACTTGAAGGTGGTCCATTCTAAGAAAAATGTTCAAACTTTTCTCAAAAAGTTATTTAAGTGCTTTCAGGCTTCTTTTCAAAGTAAAAAAAAAGAAATATAAGTGCTCAGATTTTTTCAGAACAAAAATCTTTTAATTTTTGACATATTTTTTCTTTATAGTTTTCCATAACAACACATAAAAACATAATTTGATCTTTTAATTCAAAATAATTTAGAAGATAAATATAAAAATGCATTGTTGCTGTTATATATATCCCTAAAGAAATTGCATTATTATGAAATCAAGGGTAATAGCAGTGGAGATGGGATTGTGCAAGTCTGACTTTCTGATTCTCTTATCATGAGAGAAGAAAATCACTAGTCCATATAACACACAAAGACACGCAGCACACAAATCCAAATGCACTCTGATTGATTAGCTAAAAAATTTCATGCACTAGTGTAACAGAACTGACACAAATTAGTGCAGCTGCACGTGTTATATTTTGAACCGTGTTGAAGAATTAATTGATGACATATATCAGACATCATTGTTTCTAGCTTTGACAAGAAACAAGTGAGAAAAAAATTATAAGGTTAATTAGCACGAGATTTTTCTGAAATTTTCATTTGTGACAACAAATTTTCAAACTTTTATTCTTGACAATCGCTTTTCGAAACTTTTTTTTTACCTTGTGACAACCAACTTTGTGTTAATCATGCTTAAAAGTATTAATTTCGAATATATAATGACTTTAATACTCCAATAAACATGTTTTTATTATACCTTTTTTGCATGAAACTTACTATTGCATGTTTTTAAAGTTAGTTCGAAATAAGAACAATCATATTATTTATGGTATTGTCGATAAAATAAATACTAATATCTAAATTTCACTACTAAAAATGGGGGCTTTAACACCCATTTGAACCGGATACATCTTTTAGACCGAATCTTTTATACACACCAGTTTTAAAACCATCCTCTCAAAGCGGGCTTTGTTTACAGTCCAGTTTAAAATCTTTAACAGCGAACGTAGTGTAGGTCCGATGTTCAAAATAGCCTTTAAAAGCGGAGATTGTTGTGGATCCGATTTTAAAAAATATCACACGGATCGTCCTTGTTGCTTCTAATCCACATCGTCCATTCTAACGACCCAACGCTCAAATATCACTCAGAAAAACTCCATGGATCAACTTTTTAATTTTCTATATAATTAAACATTTTCTTATTTCTGTTTGATTTATTCCTTTTTCATTTCTCTCATCGGATCTCTTCTCTCAACAAATTAGGCAAAAAATATTTGCTGGCTACTTGAAAAAACTATTTGTTTGTTTTTTAATTTATTTCTCTTTCTCTCATCTGAAAAGTTTCATCTCTCAGAAAATTTGGAATATGGATCAAGAGAAATAATAACCCCACGAATCAAGAGAAATTTGGAATTTGAATCTTTGGAATTTCGAATTTGAATCTTTTGAATTTGAAATTTGAATCTAAAATATATTATGTTGAATTTGAATCTTAAATCTACATGTGGAGTTAATTTTGAATTTAAAATTTGAATATACAAATTGGAATTTGAAATACGGATTCAGATTCTGAATATAGCTAGCCGTCAATGATTGATGGCTATCATCAGATTTTTATTGTTTTCCTACCTTTTAAACCGGACATTTATAGTACTCCGCTTTTAAAAGGTTACCTTTTAAACCGGACTGAGGTAAATGTCCTCTTTTAAAAAGTGACCTTTTAAACCGGACTGGAGTAAAGGTCCGCTATTGAAGGTCTACTTTTAAAACCAGGCCGTAAGAACTTTTAACAGCCCCTTCTGTAACACCGGACCCACGTCCGATTTTAAAGGCCATGTTAGACCAGTTTAATAGGTGCATTTTGTAGTAGTGTTTGATGTTCATTGAGTTAGAACCTGTTTATGAAAATAAATTAAAGAATAAAAATTAAAATTAACATGAATACATAAGAATAAAAATTATACATTTTGAATTAATTACATACTTATTGTAACAAGTGCACTTGTTCTTTTAAAATATTTTTCCAGTTAAATATTTATTTTAGTATGTATCTAATTTGAAATCATATTTATTTTTGCAGCTACAGATTTGTATTTATCTAATTTAAAAATATAATATGTAAATATAAAAATATTTGAAAAACAAGTGACTCGTTAAAATCAGTATGGATCTAATTCAAAATTTTGATTTTCTTTTTATGTTTCATATTTCTTTTTTGTATTATTAATTTATCTTATAAAAATATATTTCATGAAAAATCAAACTTAGATATTCATATTTTTATTTTATGAACAATACTATAAATTAATATTAATATAACATAAGAAATATTATGTTTCATACAAAGAAAGTCCAATTAAAATATGCTTATTGATGTATTATAGTCATTATATGTTTAAAATTAATAATTTAAAATATAATTAAGACATAAGAGGTGATTGTCTCTTTGTCACAAACTCTCATGGTGTCACACCCCGACAGATAGGGCATGACATACCCCGCCACGAATACATGATCAGATGTACTCGTAAGGCTAACAACCAAGCATATTCAATATAGCATTTACAATTCACATGATCATAATACCATTTCAGATATAACAGTACTAGAAAGATACAATGATATAACAAGAAATGATTATAAGCAACAAATTTTACAAGTATTCATATACAAAAGGTACAACATGAAATCAGGATTTTCACAAGTATCAAACAACACAAAAGATGTGAAACCCCGATGCACAAAATATACACGCTGATATAGTATTATGATTTATACAAAAGGTCAAAAGGCCTACACGACATCTGACTCGTCTGACACATCGAACCCAATACTTGCAAAAAATGTATAAACCACGTAATGAGAAATATAATTTCCCAATGCGATATTTAGTTTCAATTTCGTATATACAAGAAATCACGTATCTGAAACTTATTATCTACAATATGCAAAGATAATGATATAATGACAATATAATAAATTAAAACGACTATCAAACAATAAGAGTAGAAAGGAACATAACATGTCTCGAGTTTGTATGGTATCAATCGGTTCTTACAATTCAAACTATAATAATATAGGTCTGGTAATTCAGTTCAGATTCATATCAATTCACATCATTTCGAGACATTTCATATTTCATACAATCACATGTCAAAATCATTGACCTAACATCATCATTAGGCCCAAAGAAGTAATATAATCCCCTATCCCAACCGGTACTGAGCACAAAAGGGGATAGTTTCTATATGTGCATAAAGACCCTATTTTGCGAAGTCAGGTTGCGACCTTCGGCCTTCGTATATTACCTTTCTTTTGCAAATTCAATATCATTCCAGAAGATCAAAAATGGAGAACAAGCAATATAGGTAACCGGACAAAATGATAACTCCATTATGCAATACAAGTAGTCAATATAATCATGAATGCTGAAATTTCCAAAATATGCAATTCAATCGGATATCAAAATGCAGAGTATCATATTTACATTTCAGAATCAAACCTCTTGTAAATTCGAAAGTAAAACTACGCACCTGACGAGTAGTCGTTGCGTATCGAATCACTAAGCGTCTGTACTCAATCTCTCCTGATCCCCTGTAAAACTACCTAAAAACCAAGATAGGAATATATTTCAGTCTTGTTAACGTTTCTCTTTCTAATTAAACAACGTAGCTAACATGTTCAAACCAAACGAAACCAGTAAGTACCAACACTTGAACCGTTTTTAAATGAAACTATTTGTTTTGGTTAAACCAACAATCAAAACCATTTGAACCCTCGGGCTATGCATCAAGAGATAAATCATAATCTACTTGCATCTCAAAATACAAAGCTTGCTATGTTCTTGTGCAACCTAAGCTAACGCACCAAGGTTTAGTGAATAAATGCCCTCTGTTACAGACCCGTGGACAATGCCCTCTGCTAATGATCAGTTGATTATTAAGCTAGAAAAGAAGTCCCCTAATTCATAGCCAAGTATATACAAAGAAAGCGCCAATTACGCCTACAACCCTAACTGAAAATTCAGAAACGAACAACACACAAATCGGCACAAGCCATGACAGCAAGGTTCAACTCTCATTACCCCATGACATACCTAACCGAAGAGAAAAGAAGAAGAAGAGGACACGTTCAAGATCATACCAGCAGCAGTCAGCACCGAGAACCAATCGCTCCACGGCTTGACTTTGTTACACGCCTCTGGTCTATGGCAAAGGTACAGCGCCTTCGTACCGAGTGGCCTTGCTGTTGGCGTAGGAAAATGGGAGGAAACCAACTGGAAATAGGTATACAGAGGAGGAGCAAGGAGGACTTTTCCCCTGTTTTGCCTTACCCACAGAAGAGAGCAGAGAAGGATTTCCTTTGTTTTGCCTTACCCACGGAAGAGAACATAGAAGAAAAACAGAACAGAAGAGAAGAGAATAAAAGAGGCGCACATGAAGAGATTAGGAGAGCAGGAAGGATCCAGAGAAAAGAGAGAATTTTCTAAGTTTTAATTGGACTTTTTACAAATAACCCCCTGTAAAGTTTCAAATTGTAGAAAGGTCATTGGCACAAAAGTAAATTAAGTATCCCATACTACAACAATTCATTGCTTCTTTCTTTTTATCACTTACTATAACACATGGTTTTATTAAAAAAATATTATAAATGAAATTGTCAGTAATACAGTAATTAATAACACAAAAGTTTAAGAGGGTTGCCGGTTCGAAGAATAGTCATTTAAAATTCGTCCAAATGGTGACACGAATATTAGTGCATTATATAAGTTACTCCCAAAGATTTTTATACATTAAAAAAAAGGACTCACTCTAAAATATATATATATATATATATTATTTTTCTTAATGAAATCGCAATTTTCTTCTTACTCCAACCACTATTACAGAAAAGAGTTTTTATAGTCCCTCTTTTGCACCAAACACACAGTAAATCTACTATTAAAAGAGCTGAGTGACATTTTGAAAATTAGTATGGAACCTATAAAACTGGACATTAGAAGAATCTCGCTATAATAGATGCTTTGGTAGCCGAAAAAAGCTTGAACTGTTAGAATAATTATTCTTTTAATAATATAATCACTTAATATGCATGCATGCTAACTATATTAAATGTGAATTGTAGCAATCACTGTTAACTTTTGATTTTGCAAATCTCTTCGACACAGATTTATGAGATTGATTCTCAAAACAAATCAGTGCCTTGAATGCGTAACTCGTCATTGGTATCATTTCTAACACTTTTAATATAAATGATTCATTATACTTATTTCGACTTCTATCAATTTATACAAGTCATTGCGGCAATATTATCAGGCAAAGAGTTCAAGCAAAAGTACTTAGTTCGTGATCCGGAATGTCAAAGTAAGTGTTCTAAACTTAATCTCAACTTTCATTCGCAATTTAACAATTAGGATTTAGGATTTAGGGTTTAGAGTTTAGGTTAAGGGTTATAGTTTAGGATTTAGGGTTTATGTCCTAAACCCTAAACCCTAAACACTAAACACAAAACTATAAACTGTAAATTCTAAACTCTATATTAACTTTCATTCGCAATTTAGTAGGATTTGAGCGATTATTAAAATAGTTTGCTACTTCTCAATATTTTTAGAGTCTTTCGCAATCCAATGGCTAGGTGTGTGAATATTATGTCATGCGGGCGATGTTCTACATAGCGATGAATTACAATGATGTACCGAGCTTGAGATCGTTAAAGCTACATGTGTGAAATATAGTTTCCAATGAATTATTTACAGATAATTAATTTGTGTGATCGAACTGCAAAAATAATGCTAATTTTTTCAGGAGCTCGAATCATATCCCGCTTCATATCCTAATAGCGGTATTGAACATGTAAAAATAATGCTTTGCGATTATCTTAGTTATTTTTTTGTGATATTTGTGATTGCATGTGATATTTGTTGTATGTGATATTTGGTATATATGTGAGTCGATATATGTTTTTGTTATATATTTTATTGCTACATTTGTTTTGATATATATATATAGTTAGTTAGTTAGTTAGTTAGTTAGTTAGTTAGTTAGTTAGGCTATGATACTTGCGTAAGCAACAAGCTCCATCGTGCTTACGATCATATCTCGAATATCAAAATGCAAATGGTCGATCCGAATCGTTGAAAATATTGTCCATACTAAAATCTACATGGAAACCGATTTTTTTTTTGAATTTTTTTACTATTTTATCAGATGGGTAGAAATTGGTTAAATTTGAGGTCTGTATATCGTCAGATTACTCAATTTCTATCCATCCGATAAAATATTAAAAAAAATTTGGTTTCCAAGTAGAATTTAGTATGGACAATATTTTCAACGGTTCAGATCGTCCATTTGCATTTTGATACTTGAGATATGATCGTAAGTACGGTAGAGCCTGGTGCTTATGTAAGTACCATAGCCTGACTCTCTCTCTCTCTCTCTTTATATATATATATATAGATAGGCTAGGGTGCTTCATGGAGCACCAAATCCCTAATGCTCCACATCATATCTCCAATTTCAAAATTCCAACGACCGATCCGAACCGTTGAACATGATCTACATATTGAAATCTACTTGGAGATTGAATTTTATATTTTTTGGAATTTTTTCCTATTTTTTAGAGAGGTACAAAAATTTCAACTTTTGTTGGTCCAGAAACCGTTTGATTAGCAACTTTTCTACCTCTTTAAAAAAAATAGCAAAAAATTTCAAAAAATTGTAAAATTCAATCTCCAAGTAGATTTCAATATGTAGATCATGTTCAACGGTTCGGATCGGTCGTTGGAAATTTCAAATTGGATATAACGAATGTGGAGCACGAGGGGTTTGATGCTCCATGGAGCACCCTAGCCTTTCTATATATATATATATATATATATAGAGAGAGAGAGAGAGAGAGAGAAAGGCTAGGGTGCTCCATGGAGCACAAAATCGCTCGTGCTCCAGATTTGTTATATCCAATTTTAAAGTTCCAATGATCGATCTGAACCGTTAAATATGATCTACATATTAAAATCTACTTGGAGATTGAATTCAATTTTTTGAAATTTTTTGTATTTTTTTAAAGAGGTAGAAAAGTTGCTAATCAAACGGTTTCTGGACCAACAAAAGTTGCAATTTTCCTACCTCTCTAAACAATAGCAAAAAAATTCTAAAAAATGTAAAATTCAATCTCCAAGTAGATTTCAATATGTAGATCATCTTCGACAGTTCTGATCGATCGTTGGAATTTTTAAATTGGAGATACGATGTGGAGCATTAGGGATTTGGTGCTCCATGGAGCACCCTAGCCTATCTCTCTCTCTCTCTCTATATATATATATATATATATATATATTTATATATGAGGAGGGATTCAATGTCCATGCTCGGTGATGTCCGTTGTGTCTATTTTTGTTTCGCGCTGAGATTTTGAAATGTAAACTGTTATATGTATTTTAAATCATTCTAGATACATGTCTGTAAAAATGGTAAAGTTTTAACTTTGTTTAAATACCCATCAAGAAAGATGATTAATTGCCTAATTTGAACCGTGGATTTTGTTAGCTTTTGATGACTATAGAAATAAAATTGAAATGATGCAATATTTTTTTACACATACAATATGATATATATGAAAGATTCAATCAATTAGTTTTAATATTTAAGAGTTCAAAAAATATTTAATTAAAATTTTGTTTCATGCACACTACGATAAATTTGGGGTTTATCACCAGATTTTTAATTGATTTATCACCGGATTTTGGGCCGAGGTTAAAAGAGGCGGTGCTAAATAAAATTAAGGTCCGGTGATAAAGGTGAAGGAGATCTCACCGATTTTTAATGAAAATCCAGTGATAATAGCCACATTTATCACCGTCCTTTAATTCAAATCCAGTGATAAATATTGTTTATTATTATGCTGTTAATATCAGATTGTTTTAGTTGTCCGATGATAAATCCTTATTTCTATATTACAGAAAAATAAATAGATGCAGAATGTACGGCAAATAAATTATTTCTATATCAAAATTATGTACACATTTACACCAAAAAAATAATTCACCAAACAAAATAAATTAACATTTATATAAAATGTACACAGTTACACCAAACAAATAAATTCACATTTATACAAAATTATTTACTCAAAGTTACACCAAACAAAATAAATTCACAAATCTAGCCTTCAAATAAATTTACACACAATTACGCCAAACAAAATAAATTCACAAATTGAACCGGCGAGTAATAGATGCAGCGAGATCGACTTGAAACCTGAAAAAAATGAACAAAATAACTTATTTCAACCCATAATTTCAACATTAGCAAAATATAAACAAATCTAGTTCTCAAATATATGCAGCTATGTTCATGTTGTCAAAAAAACCATCGAGTGAACTGAACAGTTTTTCACTCATCTAGCCTCGATGAAATTTTAACAACAAGAACGTAGCTGCCTTGAGGAAGAAGTTTTTTCGTTCAGATCTGAGCTCTCATATAAACAAATCTAGCCCTCATATAAATATATGCGGCTTTTTTCATATTATCGAAGATCCATCGAGTGAACTGAACAATTTTTTCACTCATCTAGCCTCGATGGAACTTCGATAATAAGAACGTAGCTGCATATAAAAAATTTAACAAGCCAACAGTATATAACAATTCTAGTCATCATATATATGCAGCTTTGTTCATGTTGTCGAAGATCCATCGAGTGAATTGAACCATTTTTCACTCATCTAGCCTCGATGGAATTTCAACAACAAGAACATAGCTGCATTGAGGAAGAAGCATTTCATTCAGATCTGAGCCACAACCCACAGGAGTGTTATTTATACACAAACTACAGATCTGAAGAGCCAAAAATTTGAATTAAAGGGAGAAAAATGAAGAGCCAAAAGTTGCTTGAGGAGTCTCGAAAATGAGAAAAAAAATAAGTACTTACAGATCTGAAGAGTCTCAGAAAGGAGCAAGAGTCGGCTGGTTTAATGGTGGCACCTTGGAAATGAGGAAAAAAATCAAGGAAAATTTGATGTATTAATGGAGGTGGAGAGAAGTTGCTGGAAGGAGAAGAGTCGGCTGCTGGTTTAGGGATCGAGAAAGAAAGAAGGATATTTGTATACATAGAATTTCTATATTTATCATCGGTTATTTTGTAAAATCTGGTGAGAAAGCCTTTATACCAGAGCATTATTAAAAGTCCGATGATAATTTTCCTTCTTATCACCGATTTTTGTTTAGCATCCGGTGATAAGTCATAAAAAGTGTCTTTTCAGATAAGTTCCATACTTAGTTGCGGATTTTTATATATGATCTGGTGTTAAGTTTTAAACTAAATATCAGAAATGCCACTGAGCTTATTATTACCGGGTATTTTTAAACTCCGGTGATAAGTTGGCGGTACTAAAACATATTTTTGTCGTAGTGATATGTACACCGATGACGCACCAAAATCATAGGCATTTGATCCCTTCTATATTTTTTAACCATTATATTTTGAGCATTGTATTTCCACATTATCAAGTTGTACTCTATATGCACCTTCTTGCACTGAAATAAATAATTTTTTTTACTATTTAATTCAAAAACCCTGATACAATGCTTCGTGTTCTGCCCTCTCATTTCTCCCGCTGACACTGACGCGCAGGTCACGCGCGGGGCCCACGCTTTAACTTTAGAGGGCTCTTCTTTTTAGAACATCTCAGGAGCAGAATTGGGGGCACCGAAACTTTATGCTTATTCCAAATGATGAATTCAGACAATTTCACTTGAGTGTAAGGTCATATCCTAACTAACACACTAGCTAGAAAGCAATTTTTCTTTCCCTATTCATACCTTTACTTTTCACTCTTTTTTCATGGTCCTTTTTTCTCTTCAACCATGTAGTTATTATTTATTTGAGATATTATTCTATTACCCCTTTCCTATAATTGAAGGTACCTTAAAATCCAATCTATTGTTTCTCAAGGACAGCAAAAGTGAGCTTGCTTCAGAACCAATCGAGTTATCTCTCTCTCTCTCTCTCTCTCTCTCTCTCTCTCTCTCTCTCTCTCTCCCCTCTCTCTCACTTGAGTCTTAAGCATGAGACACTAACGGCCCCTCCATATTATATATATACAAATATGCATTGCTCATCAAGTTAACATCCCCGATGAAAACCATCATTTCAATTTGCCCTTTCTCCTTCAACTCTGAATAGAGAGAACGATTGTAAGAGAGAGAAAGAAACAGTTAACCTAGCTCCACCAACAAAGGAATGGGGTATCAGTCATGCAATGCTGCCCCAAAGCAGAAGCTAAGGAAAGGCTTATGGTCTCCTGAGGAAGATGAGAAACTGTACAATCACATCATCAGATATGGGGTTGGATGCTGGAGCTCTGTACCAAAACTAGCAGGCATGTATATATATATCGATATACATTTATACAAAGCTTAATTAAGATCTCCAAACATTCCCCTTCTCTTGCTCCAATCATATGAATAATGCATTCCATATACTTCCAGCTTCTTCGATGTTGTTTATTGAGAAAATTTCTACACTGCCTATACCAAGTGAAGATTACTGTATTTTGCATGCATGCAGAAGAAGATACATTTTTTATCTTTTTTTTCTTGACAATGTTGGTGTTACTACTAATTGAAATAAGGGGATCTATTTTCTGAAACAGGTGAAGTAAATTGGTAGTTACATTGCATAACTAAATTAACATTCTGCTAGAATTAGTAATTCTGGTGCTTGGTTACATGCTAAGTAGCATTGAGATTTTAGAATAGTACATTTTCTTATTTTCTTTTGCCATAATTGTTTCTTTGTATGCTTAATTAATATTAGGATTGCAAAGATGTGGAAAGAGCTGCAGGCTGAGGTGGATAAACTACCTTAGACCAGACCTCAAGAGAGGGAGCTTCTCACAGCAAGAGGAGGACTTGATTATTAGTCTACATGAAATCTTAGGAAACAGGTACCGTATTACAAATTATCCCCTCACTTCTTTTCTTTTTTTCTTTTTTAGGTACCATAAATATGTACAAGTTTCTAATATAAATGTATGAAAGTATACTTAATTATTTCAAATTATCCAAGCATCCCTGCATTCGAAATTGCTAATGTTACAATTTTATCCTTAGGTGGTCTCAAATTGCATCTCAATTACCTGGAAGAACAGATAATGAAATAAAGAACTTCTGGAATTCAAGCTTGAAGAAAAAACTGAGGCAGCGTGGACTTGACCCAGCAACACACAAGCCTATAGTAGGAGATGCATCAGAATCTCATGAGGAGAAACCGGACACCTCAACGATCCTATCCGGTCCAGTAGACCAGGTCTTTTCAAACTGTGAACATCAATATTTCACTGAGCAAGGGGCCCCATCTAGCATGGGGTTCTATGGAATAAATAGCTCTGAATTGTATGAATATGGATATGGTGAGAGTTCAAGTAACAGTGGAGGCAGTAACTGGAATTGTGGTAGTGTAAGTACTGGAAATGAGGTACTAAATTGGGAATCAGTGACCCATATAGGAAATGGAATTTTGGGAGAAGATAATTTTGAGCCTAAATTTGGTACAAATCCATGGCAAGAGCATGCTGGATTTGAGGGAGATTTAGACGTTGAGTTTTTCTGAAAAGAGGCAGCAATTAAGAGACTGCAATCAGGAGACATTGCAAAAATGATGATAAAATAGTACTGTAGATGAAATTTTTACTTTTGGCATTTACCCAAATTTATAAATACATATATATAGTTTTTGTTTTCTTTTACTGTCTTTTTCATTTCATTTTTTCTCAAATGTTATATATAATTTTTAAGGGGTGTTTTTATAATAATGATTCAAAATTGTTTTTAATATTTTTTTTTTCTTGGTTACAAAGAACCTTTAGGAATATTATGTAACTGTAACTACTATATATTGTCATGTAATGATATTTGCAAAGTAATAGTAAAATTACATGCTGCTGGGTTATATGAGACTTGCAATGGACATCCCTTTCTAGTCTTTTTCATTTATTGTTTTTGAGAAAAGTAATGTGACAACTGACAAGCAATTAAACTATTGAGCAAGCATGCATCATGTATATATGAATTAATTAATCAAATTATTACAAGAAAAAGACAGTTGAAATAAAACAGGGATTTTGTACCTGATTAGTACATATATGTACAAGTGTTCGACTGTATCTAAGATCCATGCTGAGCTACTATGAGATAACAGTAACTGTTGTAGGCCGTTACTGTCAAAATCAGCATAAGCACGTAAGTTAAAGAAATGGTACAATTAAATAAGGTCAATTAATATTCAGGTTTTGTTTTGTTATAAGTCATCAGATTCGATCAGATCTAGCTAGCTGGCCAAACAATCTAATAATTATATAATTGTATAATTAGATAATAGCTCTAGTTTTGTTGTCAGGTTTGCCATATTCAGGTAAATTAATTATATAATTGTCTAGTTGCTTTGTTCTCTGCATATTATTTATGTTTGCTTCAAATGCAAAGAATGTGTAAACGAACAAGCAATATTTTTCTCAAAAATAAAATCTAAAAAATAAGCAAGAAATTCAATTAAAGAGCTAGCTTCTTTTTGGAAAAGGAAATTGGTTTGAAGAAGTACATGAACTTGTTTTTGAAAGGTGAGTAATCCCTTGATAGATTTTGCATCTGTTATTTCTTCTATTAGAAAAAGAGCTTACTTTTTGCAGAATTCAGGTGCTGAAATTAGCAAAATTCTACAAATATAAATTAGTCCATATGATATTATGATAACTGATATTTCATGAAATTGATCAGAGCCAATATATACCATTAGATTTTGAAAAAACTTATCATCTCTGTAGCCCATCTTACTTATCAGAACATAGAGATATGTTACCGACTAAATTATTGAGGGGAAAAGAAAAACGAGATTTTGGAGGATGCAGTGCGGTGTGTGTGTGTGTTTCCCAACAGGGGAATACCTATGTGTATTTTAGTTTATTATTCATATCAGTATATTATTCATGGTCTTGCTTATGATAAAGTTTCCCTTATAGCTTTACAATAAGGGAAAGGGAAGTCTCACACAAGCATCATATATAATTTCTTCATCTATTACTATTAGATTGCTTCTTTGAGTAGTGGTTGATCACAAATTGCATCTTTGAGAGGTCACCTTCATGCATGAGCTGTGTCAATAATACATGATTGCTTATAATTACTTGAGTAGTCGTTGAAAGTGACTCAGAAAAAGCTTAAATAGTCCCCTTAGTTTGGTAGTGCCAATTTCATTTTCTTCAATATATACAACATTTTTTCATGTAAATAATATAAAAGTGATCAAAATTTACCGATCCAACTTGCTGAGAGTTGAGACACCAATATGGCATTGATTTGGAAGTGCTTGATTTTGGGTAAATTAATATTGTTAAAGTCAGATCATTGATCAAAATTGAATTGAATTGAATTGCACATTCAGTATTTCCCTTTACTTTTATGCATATATTTTTCCAGTCAATGATATTTTTACAGTTTTCAAACATCATAACTTTTGTTATCTTCTTTTAAGAATACAAGTATATTTATAAATTAATAGTCCATATTCTCAGTTCAAATCAAGCCAATGTAAATTGAAAACAAATATATTCTGAGTCAGCTGATTGCAATTGATGCAGAAACGAAAAGAGGGCTCAAATTCTGAACCCCAAGTTTGAAACAATAGTTTCTATGATGTTTAATTTTTTTTAGGAAAGTAGGCTGACCTACTTAGAATTTTTTCATTAAAGGAAGAAAAAAAGGTTTATTACACTATTTACATAACGGAATAAAAACGGTGGTACACTTGCTGTTTTCTGAGTTAACAATTTGTAATCCATTGAGTCGCTTCTCTAGCTATTTTCATGGTGAGTAGATTGTGTGGCCTTGACTTTGCAAAGAAGAGTTGTCGATTGCGCTTTTTTCATATGTCCCATAGTGTTGCGCAGAACGTAGAGTCCCAGTGGACTGCCGTCGTCGTGGTGATGTGTGTCATGTTGGATAGCCAGAAGGAGGTGAGATCATCAGTGGTTGAGATGGTTAACAAGGGCAATAAGCTACGCCCGATTTGGGCAGTACAAGTGCATGTCAGGAAGAGATGTGTTGCTGTCTTTAGAACTGTGGCTTGGCATAGCAGACAAGTTTCGCTTGGCGTGCCTTGCCTTTTCTGGATGATTTCCATTGTAGTCAATTTGTTGCGCAGCATCATCCATAGAAAGATCTTTACTTTGAGAGGGGCTATGGCACTCCATATGAACTTTGTCGTGTGGGATATGACACCCGATTGATGAGGAGGGTATAGGCTGTTTTGAAGGAAAATTGTCTTAATTCTGTCCAGTTCCATGCAGTTGTCCCGTCTGGTAGCTCCTTTGTCGATGGGGCAAGAACTGGTAATATGGATTGGAGATCCTTGAGAAAGAAAGATGGCATTGTTGCGATGTCCGTGCGGTCCAATATTCGGTTTCGATCTGGCCAGTTGTAGTGTGTGGTGATGAAACGTGGGAAGATGGAGTTTTGGCCGTGCTAATTTTCCATAGCCATTTGACAAGCAGTGCACTATTTAGAGTTTTGATGTCTAGAATGTCCAATCCGCCATTGCGTTTTGGTAGGCATATTGTGATCCAATTCACCAAGCATTCGCCGCTCGCTGGGGCGTCCCTCCCTTTCCAGAAAAATCTCATCTTTGTCCTTTCAATTTCTGCGTTGAGCCAGGAAGGAAATTTGAAGGCTTGCATAAAGTGAAGAGGGATCGAGTTCATGACTGAGTTAATCAGTGTGAGCCTACCTTCCTTGGAAAGTATTTTTCCTTTCCAACCCAAGAGTTTTCATTGTAGTTTTTGCAGTATCGGAAGGAATGTTGTCTTTGTAGGTTTGTGGATAGATAGAGGGAGGCTCAGATATTTGATCGGGAACTGTTGTGTCTTACATCCTAGGATGTTCGAATTTTCACGGGTTCAAATTTTGGACCGGCCGCAACCTGTTTTAGGCTCATGAGTCAGATTGGTCGAGTCGTCGGGTTTTTTTATTTCGAAAAATTCCAAAAATCCATAAAAAATCAAATTGAAATGCAGAAAAATTACAAAAATCTAAAATAAAATGTCAAAAATATAAAATATAAAAAAGAATCCGTTAATTTTATTTTATAGTTCAAAAAAATTTCAAATAATTTGTTAAAAATATAAAAAATAAATTATAAACTTCAAAAAAAGAAAAAAATCTTATTCATTTAAATATAAAGTCCAAAAAAGTATAATAAAATGCAAAAAATTACAAAAATGGAAAATAAAATTTCAAAAAAAGGAAGAGTTAAAGACGGGTTAATGGCGGGTTAAGATGGATTAGGCGGATCGGGTCGGTCCAATTCCGAGCCGAATTTGAGTCGAATTTTTTCCAAAATCTTGACCGCTATCTATCTTTGATCGCCGATTTTTTTTGAACGGATCCGTTATAATTTTCTCTCGAATCGAGTCGGACCAAATCGCGACCTCAAATTTCGTGCGTCGAGTCCAATCCATCCGAATTTTATCAGTGCTCTGCATCAAATTCTGTGCCACGCTAATGGGTTGAAAACGAACGGCACTTTAATAATGCCTCGTGCATTTCTTATTTTCTTTTACACGTGTATATATTTCCTAATAGAAATCAACTGCCTCCAACTTTAATTTCATGAATCACATGTGACCATTAATTACAGAGATGCTTTCCGTCACCCTTTAAAGTGACCACTTCGTTTCTCTAATCAACTAGCCATGTTTATATATATGTACATTAATAATTGATTGAATCCATGATTAACACAAAATTTCACTATTTTAATGGTGAAACTTTACAATTTATTTTATATCTTCATTGCCCTTTTTTATAATTTATGTTCTTGACTTTTGTATATTAATTATAATCATTTTTGGAAATATTTAATGCCATTATTCCTTAACTAGGTTTTGTATTAGAATTGACAAAATCTATATTAATTAACAAGGTTCGTTGAAATCTGAAGCTAAAAAATTGGTCCTTAGTCTAGTGGTTAAGAGTTAGAGGTGGCAGAATCCGACTCGACCCGACAAATTCGTCCGACCTGAAGTAGTCTGATATGATTCAAAACCCGAAAAAGACCTGACATTAGATGACCCGATACCCGACCCAACCTGATTTGATATGACCCGAAATCCGAAAAGACTCGACATCAGATGACCCGATACCTGACCCGACCTGATTTGATATGACCCAAAACCCAAAAAGACCCGACATCAAATCACCCGATACCTGACCCAACTCGAAGCCCGACATGACCCGAAGCCCGAAAAGACCCGAGATCAGATGACCTGATACCCGACCCGACCTGGACCGACATGACCCGAAACCCGAAATGACCCGAGATCACATGACCCGACTCGACATGACTCACAATCTGAGATGACTCGACACCAGATGACCCAATACTCGACCCGACTTGACCCGAACATAACAGGTCAGAGACCTGAGATCAGATGACCCGACATCGAATTCATTTAAGTCAAGATGACCTGCAATAAGAGAATCCAAAATTCAAACCCATCCAATCCCAAAAGGTTCGAAACCAGATGACATAATGAAAACCCGACTCGAACCCGAAAGGCTTGAAACCCGAGAAAGACCTGACAATTGCCAACGCAAGATTGTAGAGACCCGACTCGACCAGATTTGATCAGACCTGTGACTCGATAATCTTTTTAAGTCGATTCGAACCCGAAAGACCCGAAACCCGAAAAACACGAAATGAAATAATTGAAACCCGACCCGGCCCGACCTGATCAGACCCGTGACCCGATAATCTTTTAAAGTCAAACTGACCCGACCCGTCCGACCTGAATCCGAACTCGCCCGATTTTCCACCTCTATTAAGAGCTATGTGGGAGACGTTGTTTCCAAATTCAATAAAGAAAGAATGTCACGAAGTGATTTGATATTAATTTTGAGATATTCAAGAGCAAATATACGTGTCTATTACTAAAAGAACCTGAAATTGTTTTCGTTTGGAAAGAACCTGAAATTGTTTTCGTTTGGACTAACAATCCTCCGATCTTCGTCCCCCGCTTTCGTTTTTCTAACTAATTTTGTCAAAAAGAAAAAATCAAAGAGTCAAAAGCGAATAAAATTGGAAAGTTGGACCGACCGCACTCTCCTGAACATTTTCATCCTACACACTATTCTGAATGTTTTCATAGCTAGTATCCCGTACGTAAACTAAATAAAAAATGTGTTCATATTAGTTAAAAATATGTGTTCATACTAATTATTTCAAGTATGTTGTGCGCTTGAAACTGTAACTAATAATGCTCATCGTTGAATGGGATACAGATTAAATAAACAATATGTTCATATTAGTTGAAACATGTGTTCATACTAATTATTTCATGTATGTTGTGCAGTGCACTTGAAACTGTAACTAATAATATTAATCACTGAATGGAGAACAAATTAAATAAACAAGATGTTCATATTAGTTAAAAAGTTGTTCATATAAGTTAAAATATGTGCTCATACTAGTTATTTCAAATATGATGTGCATTTGAAACTATAACTAATCATGTTCATCACGGAATGAGGCGCAGACTAAATAAACAATATGTTCATATTAGTTGAAAAGTTGTTTATATTAGCTGAAACAAGTATACATACTAGTTATTTCAAGTATGTTGTGCACTTGAAACTGTAACTAATAATGTTCATCACAGAATGAAACGCAAACTAAATAAACAAAATATTCATATTAGTTGAAAATGTGTTAATATTAATTGAAACATGTGTTCATACTAGTTGTTTCAAGTCTATTGTGCATCTAAAACTGTAACTAATAGTATTCATCACAGAATGAGATGCAACTAAATAAGCAAGGTGTTCATATTGATTGAAAAGATGTCCATACTACTAAAATAAGTGTCATATTAAATATTACACATATGTTCGCATTATTTACTGTATGTGGCAATTAATCGTCGTTTCTTATAATCTCTCATTGAAAAGAGATAAAAAAAAGAACGAAAAAAAGAAAATGAAAAAAGTTACAATTAGAAAAAAAAAGTAAGTATTTTAAAAATGTAAGAAAAAATAAGAACAAAACAAAATATAAAAAAATGGGAATAAAAAATTTTCTCTTTCAGATAATTCCATCTCAATCAAACTAACCAACAATCCTCAACGTGATTCCGTAACTTGGATTGTCTAACTTGTCGGTTGTCACCAACTCCACATTCCAAAATAAAGAATTCGTAGACGATTGTTGAATTAATTTTAGATGTTATAATTTTAGAGAGAATTCAAATTTGAATGAATCAAGCTCTGAAATAACCTCAACTTGACCTCAGTCAAGTAGAAACAGCTAGTTGTTGAAAATTTAAACATTGTTAACTTTATCATGGTTGAAATCATTTAAATAAATCAAAATGAGTTGTAGATTGGTCGTTTAATAATTATTTAAATTAAAAATAAACAAACAAACAAATAAAGTGATCACTGGGGATAAATTGGAGCAATCTAGGGTTTCTTAACCCCACTTTACAACAAAAGAACTTCGTTATTAATTAATTAAACAACTACCCCAACTACAAAATTAATGTGTAAAAGAAAATCTAAATCTAATCTAATATACTCATGTTCCAATATGGCGGTACTCATTTCTACAGTAAAAATATTGTTTATGCTACAGTAAAATCACATTTTTCCTGCTTCACACTGTTCACGGCACAGTAAATTACTATTCATCATATTTTTTCCCAAACTTTTTTTTAAAAAACTTTTATTATTATAGTACGAAAATTTAAAATCTATTTTTTTCGCGCGGAGCGCGAGTCGAAACGCTAGTCTTTCTCATTTCAGATTGCATACAGTTTAAGATAGCTGAATGCATAAAGATACCTCAAAAGGAAGGTCAAAAAACATTCCAAACGATTGCATATGACATACAGTTTTCTCATTTACACCTGAGCCTTCTGCATTCTTCGTGCTCAATAGTCAATAAATAATAATATAATAATAATAATAATAATAATTATTATTATTATTATTATTATTATTATTATTATTATTTTATTGTTTTTATTATTATTAATTTAATTTATATTAGCCTTTACATGGCAATCATGAAAGGGGTGTTCAAATGGTTCAGTTTATTTGACTTTTAACCGAACAAAAAAACTTTTGGATTAAATGGTTCGGATTTCATTTTAAATGGATTGGTTTTGTTGAATTTTTTATTACTTTGATTTTTGTATTTGGTTTGGTTTGAATTTTTCAAAGCCGACTAAACTGAACCGACAAATTTATTGATATTTTGAAACTTAAAATGAATTTTTTTTGGATTGAATATTTTGAAAAAAAAAAATCATCAACATATTTTGTATGGAATTAATTAAATTAACAATCTATGTAATATCAACAATTAATATGTATCTTGAATTTGTTTTGTGTATTTCATGTCATTATTTAAGTTATTTGTGTATGTGTTGAGTTTTCACATTTTAAAATCTTATTTTGGTTCAACCAAACAAACAGAAATATTACTTCAGTTTTATTGGTTCGATTGACAAATCTAATTCGGTTGGTTCAGTTAAAATTTGAAAAATTGAAAGAAAAAAAATGGTTTGCTTAATTTATTTTGGTTTTAAACGAACCGACCGTTCGAACACCCCTAATCTGAAATTAAATATTATCATTTGGTTCAATGGAGAAAAGTTATTTTGAGAATTTTTCAAAATTTTTTTTAGTCCGAAGTCCTCAATTCATCTTCAATGAAATATATCAGGATTCACACAATTATTTCCCCATGAAAAATTATACTAATACTTAACCAATTGTGTAATTTTAAACATGAAATCAACTAATAACTTGCCTAAATGTACAAAATATATATGCTTTATTTTTAAGAGTGTGCATGGTAGAGTTGGTGAATTTTAGAAATTTCTTTGAAAAGGAGAGCACGAATCAATTGCATGTACGAAGCCGACAAAGATGGTAAAGATTTGAGAATAGATACTAAATAATAGATGGCAGTTATATGCTAAGGGGTGACTTTCAAGGAAACAAACAAAGTCGGATTTCACTTTCACCACATTTCGCTATTGGAATGAGATCTTCTACCGCGCAGCACAAACACAGTGCATGCTGCGTGGTAAATTTCAGCTTTTGATTTGCATCGAGATTCGTACAAGTTAAATTTTATAATATCAGACTCTCCCGAATCAAATCTGAGTCGTCCGTAACCTACAGCACAAAGAATCTTGAGCGTTCGTTACTGCTGCGCGGCAGAGAATCCGCTTCCTTCGCTATTAAGCCTCTTTGAGGCAATGCAAGCTCCTTTTGAAGCTTTTTGATTGACAGCTTCATAGAAGTTGATAGCATGATAAAGCAGAGAGGGATTTACATCCGGTAAAGCAACTCAGTTTGAGATACCTATCGAACAAAATTCTAATCGTTCAATACAAATCTTGATGCAATTTTATATATTTAATACGGCTTTTTTGCAATTCATCTGTACCGTCTGATGTGAGATAAATCAGGGGCGGATCTACATTATACCAGGGTCAGGCAAGTGTCTGACCCTGAATTTTGATATTTTTCAGTAGTTCTGTAATGTCTTCTGGTTGTGTCTGACCCTAAATCTAATTTGGGCCTGACTCTGAATTCAAAACAAACTACAGATGAAATTATTTCGGCCCAAATGAGCTGATGGGTTGAGTTAACGCCTTAACGGGCGTGACATTGGTAACAGGATCCGCCTAAAATAATCGCGAATCGACGCTCAGCAAGGAAAATCGCGAATCACGCTCTGCCAGATCGCGAACCCTAGAGAAATCGCTCCCAGTCGCCATTCGCCCAGCCGCCAAAGCTTTCGACGTCGTCGCTTGTCGCATTGTTGCCCATTCCGCCATTCGCGAATCCTAGAGAAATCTCTCCCAGCCAGGCAGCCACGTCGACGCGCGAGAAATCTCTCCCAGCCACCTCCGTCGTTCGTCTTCGGTCTTCCCGTCTCAGCCCAATCACGTCGACGCTCAGGCTCAGCCCAGTCTTCGGTCTTCGGGCTTTCCGCAACTCCGCCTTTCTCTTCTCTTCTCAGTTTTCTGGTAAGTGGTAAGTGCTGAATCGCTGGATTTGCTGAAAAATTAGTTGCTGAATTTGCTGTAAAATTAGTTGCTGAATTTTCTGGTTTTCTCTTCTCAGTTTGCTGAATTTGCTGAATTGCTGGAAAATTAGTTGCTGCCCCATTTGGCCATTTGCTGGAAATTTAATTACTATCTGATTTAACGAGTATGATAGTCAGGATTAGTACTTTGTGAATATTAGAGGGATTAGTGAAATATTTCAGATTATTTTAATTGTTAATATTGAGACAGCAAGATAAACACAATTTCCCATTATGCATTCATGCAATTTGTGAATATTAGAGGGATTAGGATTAGTACTTTTTATGGTATTCACGAAGTCATGATTCATGAAGGCACCCAAATTGATATTTACATGGAATCTGGAAGACTGAAACAACATTCCAACATTTACTAAAAGATCTTACCTCAAAAAAAAAAACATTTACTAAAAGAAATTGTATTTTTCTTTACCAGGAAAGGAGAGACGAGTCTCACCACTACAGCACAACTTCAAAAGGTTGATGCCAACATGGTAACTTGTAAGTTTACACACAATTATTTTTTTGGGGGTTCTACTACTTTATGTTGTACACAATTATACATTTTCATTATGGTTCTACTCCTTTCTGATAGTACACAATTATTGAGTACTTTTAATAAACATTACGTCAGCGGTAGAGTTAAAAAAATTATGAACAGTTTGATGCCAAATAATTATATCGTTAAGTACAAATTAAACCTTAGGTAAATCAATTTCATCGTTTGTACTCATTAAATTAATTAATTCAAATAATTGAAAGATGGTTCCAATTTAGGATTTATTTTATGTACAATTGTGTCTACCTCTGGATAAAATTCTGAATCCGTCACTGAGATAAATGTTCAAGGTTTGAGTTATTTAGATTGGGATTGATAAAACGGAAAATTTTCATAGTGGATCATAGAACAAACTTTTTCAACAGATAGAACCAAAAGTATCTTAAAAATTTCACAGAAGATCAAGGACGCAAGTATTACTTGCGTCCCTAATTTTTTTTTAATTTTTTACCAACTCCCGTTCATTTATTTTAAGGTTGCAGTACAAATTTTACATTTTAAATGCACAAGTAATACTTGAGCCGCGCAAGTATTAATTATGTCATTGATCTTCTGTGATATTTTTAAGAAACAGTTGATCCTATCTGTAAAAAGAGTTGCTTCTTTGACTCTTTATGCAAATATTCCTCATAAAACTGGTGGTCTCCGTAAACTCAATTGATCTCCATTTTAGATGGAATTGAAGATAACCATTGTTTCTAACCAATTTGTCAGTTCTAATTTCTCATACTTGCATGGAACGAGATCTTCTACCACGCAGCACCGACATTGTGCGTGCTGCGCAGCAAATTTGAGCTTTTGATTTGCATCGAGATTCGTACAAGCTAAATTTTATAATATCAGACCCCCTTGAATCAAATCTGGACCGTTCGTAACTTACAACGCAGAAATTTGAACCGTCCGTCGGTATTGCACGGTAGAAGATCAAACTTAGAAGATCAAACTTCCTACTTGCATTGCCCTTGAAGAATGATGCATTGTGGGCCATACACGCAAAACGACTATCAATTAACAAAAGATACTAACTAGGTGTCCAGTACAGTACAATGCACCTTCATCTCTACAGTACAATCAATGAAGTGGTACAGTACTAAAAAGGGATTGGATATAAAATATAATAATTAAATGTAAAAGAACATGAAATCAACCTAAAATTTAGCCTTCCGGTGTCATCTATCTATTGGCAACTTAGTTTTGAAGCAATTATAAACCATTGAAACAACCATTGTACCTTTAGACTTTACAAGATAAGAAATCAGATAAGCAGATTATTGTCCCCAAGACAAAAATCCGAATGTTAATAAATTAAAAAAAAAGGCAAGACTCAAAAGTCATCTAAATTTAATCATGCACCATTTGTAACATATTTAAGAATTTCAAGCACTAATAATATGTAAAATTAGGGTAGTCATGAATTCATGATTAGAGGGAAAAAAAATAAGAGCTCCAAGAAATTCATGATGCAATATACATTTACATTCTGCATTTAGATCCTCTTGACAGTATCACCATGCACCACCACCAATCCCTCACTTGTCAGTGCAGATAAGGCAGTTTTCAGCTACACAAATTGGAAAAGAGAAATTGCATTAAATCATTAAGTAATATTACAAATTACAAGCAAATCATTAAATAATATATTTGAGGATTCACATGCAAAATTGAGAACGACATGATTATTTACTGCTGATTTGTTGCGGTACAGAACATAATCAGAGTGACGCTACGCGAAAACGTGGTGGGCCCATAACCCACAGGTCCCGGATCAAAACCTGACTCCGATAGAGAGAAAAGCTTCCTTCTCCGTTCTCATTTTAACTTCGTCTGTGTTTTACATAGCCGGTTCTAAGTCCGAAAAGAAGGAGGTTGTGATGGTTTAGCGAGCCAACGTAAAAATTCAGTTAATCTTATGAAAATGAAATTCAATATAAGCTTCATTTCTAGCCAATCTTTGTTGTTATTGTTGTTGTTGCAATACTGAACCTGACTATTATGTACTGAACTGGTATAGTACAGACTGCTTCAAAGCTCCATCTATACTCCCTACCCCGAACAGAGCACACACAGATCAAACAAAAAGAAAGGATAGAACATCCCAAATGTTACTGGTTAAAACTGAAAATCATGCAAGGGATTAGACCAAGTAAAGAGATCCTATGAAACAATGCACATAAAAATCTGAATGGTATCTGTGAGCTCAATTTGTTCGGACATATAGAAACCACCCAAGATGAATCCTTGTTTGATTCAGTACCAACAACTATAAGGTTAATAACAACTTACATCACTCATATGCACTTCCAATGAACTGTCTCCTAAGCTCTTCTAGCAACTGTAACATTAGCATAATTAACACCCGATCATTTAAGAACTAAACTGAAAATATTTTTGTTTGGACAAATGTTCAAATTATCATTTAAGAACTAAACTGAAAATATTTAAAGACAACAATATATCAGACTTGGAAGGAGGGGGCTGATTTTCATAGCCCAGCTATTTTGTTTTCAGCACTAATCTTAACTTGTATTTCTAGCCGGATTAGGCTATAAACCAATATCCAAAGTCCGCTCTTTCATGTTTCTAAATCTATTCAATTTCAATTCTCAAGTGCTACGCAAATTAACCGAACTCTAGAACAATGACATTACATATATTCAAGCATACCAGTGGAATGATCAGTTGCAGACTGTTGTAGTGCAACTTCAAGTAGTTGAAATGCCTCTGCCACGTCAGACACTTCTACCTTCATTAACAAATTATAAATTGGACTTAAGATCTGGCTCTAATTAAATTGACTATAGAATAAACTACAAAAACAAAATTAATTCATATACCACTTCAGAGAAACGTATGCGAGCAAGCGCTTCACTAAGACGAATCAAGCTTTCAATCTGCCTTGCTGTAGCCGTTATCACCTGACCTCAGAAGTACATTTATTATAATAGATATTATAGTATTATTATTATTATTCATTTTAACCATATTTGCAAAAGCCATCCAATCTTACTCATGTCTTAACATTCGTTCATAATTTCTAAATGCCATAAAACCATTAGGTTAAAGATCTAAAGGGCATATACAGTTGAATATTCACACCCTTACACCTACTCTATTAGCCCTTCTTTAAACCCTAAATTAATCTAGCATCAAGGATTATTCACACCCTTACACCTACTCTATTAGCCCTTCTTTAAACCCTAAATTAATCTAGCATCAAGGATTAAAGGTGGCTAGTGGGATGTTAATATGAAAAGACAAAACTAGTCATCTCAGGCCTTTCGAGAATGGTTTTAATTGTTTTGAGCCAAAAAAGATGATATATTAGCACTGAGCTCTTGGGCTTATATAGAGTTTACACAACATATTTGCGAATAACATCCTAGACTATCCAATAATGATCTATTAACTCATAGGTCCCTACAAAACATGCAAATACCAACACTCCCCCTCAAGATGGGCGAAATAAGCCAAGTCTAGCGAACTAAGCCCCTTGGTGAGACAATCGGCCACCTGCTCCCTAGTGGTTACATGTCCCAACTCTAGCAGTCCACTGTTCAACTTTTCTTTGATGAAGAACCGATCGATCTCCACGTGCTTGGTTCGGTTATGCTGCACAGGGTTGTTTGCAATGCTGATCGCCGACTTGTTGTCACACCATAGCTTCATTTGGGCCCCTTGGTCCATCTTCAGCTCCACCAACATGGATCTCAACCAGATCATTTATGCAACACTGAGGGCCATGGCCCGGTATTCTGCTTCGGCTGTGGAACGAGCGACCACCGGTTGTTTCTTGCTTTTCCAAGAGACCAGGTTACCTCCTACGAACATGCAGTAACCAGACGTAGACTTCCTGTCATCTGCACACCTGGCCCAATCTGAATCACAGTAGCCCTCAATATTCAAATGCCCATTCTTCCGAAAGATCAACCCCTTTCCTGGTGCACTTTTCAAGTACCTCAGGATCTGGTACACTGCGTCCATGTGATCCTTCCTAGGATCATGCATGAAGCGGCTCACTACGCTTACAGCAAAGGATATGTTTGGACGAGTATGGCTCAGATATATCAATCGGCCCACCAATCTCTGGTACCTCTCTCTATCAACCGGCTCACCTGCCTCTGCATTCAGCTTTGATTTCTGATCAATGGGCGCATTTGCAGGCTTGCAACCCAACATACCAGTCTCGTTGAGCAAGTCTAGCACATACTTCCTTTGGGACAGAACAATTCCCTTTGGCCCACGAACCACCTCAATCCCAAGGAAATATCTCAATTGCCCTAGGTCATTTACTTCAAACTTCGTTCCTAGTCTCACCTTCAGCCTCGCAATCTCATCCTCATCATTACCGGTGATGATCGTGTCATCCACATACACTGCAAGCATCATGGTATGGGCTTCATCTCTTCTGAAAAACATTGTATGGTCGGCATTGATCTGCTGATATTCCATGCCAACCATAGCCTTCCTGAACCTGTCAAACCAAGCTCGAGGAGATTGCTTCAGACCATATAAGGACTTCTTGAGCCTGCAGACCTTACCAATTGTCTGATTCGTGCCAAAGCCTGGGGGATCTCCATGTACACTTCCTCCAATAAATCACCATGAAGAAATGCATTTTTCACATCGAGTTGGTGCAATTTCCATCCCTCATTTGCGGCTAGAGAGACCAAGGTCCTGATTGTGCTCATCTTTGCCACTGGTGCGAACGTTTCATCATAGTCAATACCATAGGTCTGACTATACCCCTTCGCCACCAATCGAGCATTGTAGCGCTCAACTCGTCCTTCTGGGTTCTGCTTCACCGTGAAGACCATTTGCATCCTATTGCCTTCTTGCCAGGTGGTAGTGACATTAGCTGCCAAGTTTTGTTTCTCGCAAGAGCTCCGAGTTCTTTTATCATTGCTGCTTTCCACTTCGGATCTTCCTTAGCAACCTGCCAACACTTAGGAATATAGACAATGTCCAAAGATTCAATGAATGCTCCATGTCTAGGTGATATATGAGAGTAAGAGATGGAGTGAGAAATATTGTGATCAAGGTGGAACCCATATCGATCAGGTGGGACCCCCGCATTGCTGCGAGTGGTCCGTCTTACTGATAGGGGAGTGGGAGGAATAGGGAGAGGAATCATATCACCTGAGTAATCTGGGTCTATGGTGGATGACGAAGGTGTCTCCGGAGTCGAGGCAGGCAGAGACAAGGGACGTGGGACAAGCGATTCTACGGTCTCCATTCTCCTCCTCATGTATACTCTCAGCTCCCCCTGAGCGTGAGTCTCCTTCTCACCATTCTGACTCGGCACATCAGTCGACTCTACTACCGGCTCAACCGGTACAACAACCACCGGCTCCGCAGCCGTCTCAACCGGACATGGAATGTTCCCAACATTCACAGTCTATAGCTCACTACTACTGCTACTCTCCCCCTCTCGCCGTATACCTCCAGTATCGAGCGAGTCACCAAAGGCTGAGGATACCCCAGCGGAGAAGTACGGTCCATTTTCTCGAAAGGTAACATCCATACTCACAAATAACCTCCTTTCGACCGGGCTCCAGCAAACATATCCCTTTTGAGTAGCCCAGTATCCCACAAAGACACTCTTGATGGCTCGTGGATCCAGCTTTCCTACCCCGGGTCTGTTGTCATACACAAAACACACACAACCAAAGGTCCTCAAAGGAAGAATGTCTCCCTTTGTACCTCTCCATACCTGAAATGGGGGTTTCCAATTCAAGACTCGTGATGGCATCCTATTGATCAGAAACGTGGCTGTCTCGACTGCTTGCCCCCACAAATACTTAAGAACATTCATCGCAATCATCATGCTCCGAGCAACCTCAAGGAGATGTCGATTCTTCCTTTCTGCTACCCCGTTTTGCTCTGGTGTGTACGGACAAGTAGTTTGATGCTGAATTCCCTCAGATGACAGATACTCCCCAAATGTCTTGTTGGTGTACTCTGTCTCATTGTCAGAACGCAATACCTTCACTATTGCCCCATATTGGGTTTGAACCCCTTTGTGAAAGTATCTAAAACATGCAAGCACATCACTCTTGTTTTTCATAAGATAAAGCCAAGTAACACGGTAACAACAATCAATAAACTATACAAAATATCGGAATCCATTAAAAGTTGTTGTGGGATAAGGACCCCATACATCAGAATGAACTAACTCAAAAACGCACGAGCTCATACTACCAGAACTAACATAAGAGCTCCTTGTGTGCTTACCTAACTCACAAGCATCACAAACAAGTTTGTCTTTCTTGGCTTTTGCAAATAGAAGGGGGTACAATCGACTCAAAAGTGAAAAAGAGGGATGACCTAAAAGCCTATGATGAAGTAACACCAAGTCTTCCACACTCCTACTGTCTCCTCCAGACCTCTCAACTATGGACGAGAGAGCCGAGTCCATGCCCTTACGATCCATGTACCATAATCCACTACGCCATGTCCCAGTCCCAAGAATCCTGCCCGTCCTCTTCTCTCGAAAGATCACCTTTGGAATATCAAACAAAACAACACAATTTAGTTGGGAAATAATGGCATTTATAGACAAAATATTTACGGGAAAAGAAGGAGCATGCAAAACTTTGGACAAAGTCAAAGTGTTGGTACATTTCACTGTACCCTTACCAATCACTGGCTGGTCTGTGCCATCAGCTGTTTTGACACTCAACAGAACTGCTAAGTGAGTATAGGAAGAAAACTCCCTAGCAGTACCCGTCACATGCCCAGATGCCCCACAAACTCATTATCCTCAAAAAAAATCGCATTTCCTGACTCGGATATTGTATGTTCTGTTGGATTATAGAATTGTATGTTCTGTTGGATTATAGAATTGTATCTTCTAGATCTCTCAGGATATCCAACAAAATAACAACTAACAATTCTTTCATCCAGTTTCTTTTATGTCGGCCCCGCAAACTTTCTGGTAGAGTTGTACTAGCAATCATATTTCTCACCATGTATTTTAGAGTATGATTGCGCCTTTCAGCAACACCATTCATTGCAGGGGAGCCTAGCAATGTATATTGTGGCACAATCCCGCACTCTTCTAAATATTTTGCAAAGGGTCCTGGACGTTGTTCTCCTGAGCCATCATATTTGCTGTAGTATTCACCACCACGATCAGACCTGAGGGCTTTAATGTGTTTGTTAAGTTGTAAATCAACTTTCGCTTTTTAACTTTGGAACACGTCTAATGCTTCAGCCTTTTCTTTAATCAAAAGATGTGTTCATATCAATGATCATCTATGAATGTGATAAAATATCGATTACCATTTCTTGTAGCCTTTGAAAAAGGATCACAAATATCGGTATGTATCAATTCTAAGAGATCATTACACCTTTTGGCATCATACTTGCGCTTATTAGTTTGTTTTCCCTTTATACAACTTACACATTCTTTAGAATTTGTAAAATCTAAAGGTTTGATGATATCATTAGACACAAGTTGTTCGATTTTTTGCATAGAAATATGTCCCAAACGTTTGTGTCATAATGTTGCTAAATTCTCATTAGTTAATTTACATATTCTAGTATGAATATACAGAGCTTCTGTATGTGAAGTGTCTATTTCAAGAAAATAAAGATTATCATAAGAAGATAGAGAACCAGAAGTAATTTGTTTTGAATTTTGAAACAAACTGAAATTTTCATTACCAAACGAACATACATAGCCATTTTTGTCCAAATAAGAAACGAAAATTAGGTTCCTTCGAAAGGATGGAACTACTAATGCATCAAAATACAAATAAAAACTAGTCCTACACAACAATCTAAATTTTCTTATGCCTTCAACTTCAACATTTCTGCCATCACCTACATAAATGTAGAGCTCAGTTTGATTTGGCTTTCGAAGGTTTAGGCAACCCTGCATAGATATACTGATGTTAGATGTTGCACCTGAGTCTAACCACCAAGAATATCTTGATATTGTACCTAAATTAATTTTTGAACAAACTAAGCCATGACACATACCTTTCTTTTTCAACTACGATGCGTAGTTGGTACAATGTATCTTGATGTGTCCCGACTTCTTACAAAAGTGACAAATGACCTTATCTCCTGATTTCTTGAGAGTATTGTCAATCTTTTGCTTCTTGTTTTATGCAGCTTCTTTGACGGGTTCTTTTTCTTTCTTATTCTGGCGCTTCTTTTTCTTAGGATCAGGTGTTAAAACATGAGCCTCTTCTCCCTTAGCCATCTTCTGTCTCTCCTCCTCTTGTACCAGATGAGCTTCAAGCTCAGCCACTGTTCATTTTGAAGGTTGTGTGTTTTGAAAGTTATCTTTTTTATAATGAATTTATGAATTGTTTATGATTTTAAATGTTATTATACATTTATGTTCCTTGAGATTGATATGTTATATCTTTAGAAGCGTTCAAGAAGATGCTCATGGTTTTGAACCATAGAACTCTTTAGATGAAAACATATAATCCTAAATATGTTCACAATCGTGGTAATTAAAGGGAACATTATTTACCATGAAGATTGTCATGTCAATTGAAAGTACATTGTAATTCTATAAATGTTGATAAGTGATTATCATTCAATGACATGAGTATATAAAATAGTGATTCTTTATATACTGAACATGACCTAACTAGATGGAGCATTATATGGATTAGTTTTGTGTCATTAATGTTTTCAATGTGTCTTTGAATCTTATATATGAGACATGTAAGTTTTTCACATGAGAAGTATATAATGTGATTACTATTAAAGTCCATTCAAATGATTGGAATAATATAGTAATTCGTTATTTACAACTTGTGCGGGAGAAATTTATATGTCAATATTATTATTGTCCCTCAATTATTTGAGTTATGATATTACTGGGCCCCTTGGTAAAGTGAAATTATATTGCATGCAATATAACTGATGTAGTTACACTTATAATTCACTTGAGAGACCAAGAAAAGAATATAATGCAAAAATGACACGATCCTATTTTGCATATTATTTAAAATATCATGAGACAAAGATAGACATAAATTAAGTGGATCAAGCACGTAACGACTATGTCGTTTGGGAGACTATAATGTAGTGATAGAACCTTTATAGTCCATAATATAAAGTATTTTATATTATATCCCAAGATGACGTAGATCCTCTGTAAGGTCACACCAACTGAACAGAAACAACAAGTATTTTACATTCTGAATGATGTATTTAATCTCATAATGTATGAGTTAAAATGCATGTGATAAAATGTTAAAGTAATATGTCATGTAAAATGTCATGCTTAGATCATAAAATAAATTTATGAGAATATATGTGAATATTATTTTGTATAATGTTTGAGAGCATTATAAGAATAATATAGTAATATTATTTACTCATAAATTAAATTCTTGCAAAATATGATTAGGGAATAACAAGAGAGTAATCATAGCCATTTGTGTAAATAATTAACACAAGTGTTGCCACAGGGCTTGGCTATATAAAGGGGTATGTTTGAGATGAAAAATGACTTTTTCTCTCTCTTGCTACAGTAGGGTGAATAGTAACCCTCATTTCCCCTCTCTTGTGTGTAGAAAGAAAACTCCATTGTTCTTCTTTCATTTCTCTTGCAAGGTTTAGCCACCAAATGAAATAGCTTGTTCATTGAAGATTAAAGATCTAGGTGGTTGGATATAAGCTCTAACCTCTACATCCATCTATCTAAGGATGCTTTAGGTTGTTGTTTAGGTTCAAGGTGAACCAAGAAACAAGGGTGCTTCCATGGCCGAAGAAGGAAGACGACGGTTTCCAAGAGACCTAGAAGAGGAATCGACTCCTCTCTACGAAGAGATTTGACAATCACTTTAGGTATAATCTTTTATCCACTCTTGTGCAAGAAATAAATGTGTTATTTTCTGTTTTGTTGATGCACAAGAGGTGTTCGATGAAATGTCATAGTGTATTATTGCTTGCAATTGTTATATAAATAAGATCCTTTGTGTATTGAGTTAAATAGAGGCAAAAAAAATTAATTTTCGCCCTCTTGAACTTACACATGAAATCCCAACACATTTTTCCTTCAGACAGTTGTAAGTCATACTAAATTAACTGAAGGAGGAAGGAAGAGACATAAAGATGTATTCAATGAGAAGATCATCAAAGAAATTGAACTCGTGCGACAAAAGTGCACATTGAAGCTTGATCATTTTTGTGATGTGCTTCCTGATTCCAATTTTTCTCTTATACTTAAGAGTGTGCAGTTTGGTCATGAGTGTACGAATTTGTGTCATTTTACTCACGGCAAACTTCTCCTCTAGAACACTTAGGTACTTCTTAGCCCCAGAATCATGATCAAGTACACGGCCTTAAAGCGTCTCATGGGTTGTTATCTTCATGATCATCAAGCACATTCTGTCGTTATGATTCCAATCCTCAATGTCAGCCTTTTCAAGAGCAGTGGGCTCTTTATCAGCTGGCACTAGTGATCATAACGTAGTGCACGATCATATTTCATCATACTCAGAAATAACCTCAGCTTGGACTCCCATAACTTGAAATTTGTCCCATTAAGAGACGAAATTTGATTCATCATTGTCAAATTATTTGGAAAATTTTAGAAAAACAAGAGAAATATCAGTTTATGCGTCGTGTTTCTTAATCACAATTTAAAGTCTATTCAAAGGCCTTCACAAAAGAACTCTTTCCATTAATTCATTTTAACCAACAATACTATCCAACATGAGAATCCGAAGGGAGCGGTCAATACTCTTAGGTATTATAGTGTTATGCACAAGTAAAAAATGAGCTATTTTGTCGCTATGCCGAAGGGTCATATTGACATACCTATGTACTAATGACCAGGAAAGTCAAGTGGGGGAGGTGAGTCACAAGCGGACTACTTAAGTGTCAAGCCTCAAATGATTTTCTAGACATCACTAGCACGTAGTTTCTCATTGCTTTTCTTTATGTACCTTACTTTATGTATATCAACAATTACTCAATGTGTTAATTCTCCGGAGGGAGAGATTAACAAAATGTTGCCAACACACGTCATTTTAACTTTTCATTGGTCATCTTGCTCGTAACTTTAGCGATAATATTTGGAAGCAAACAATATCGTTTAACAAGATGAGTCATGTATTCCTAATTGCCTTTAAATAGATTAAGATTGTGTGAAAGTCTACATTAGAACGTGCCCTAAAAAGAAGACTACTCTTCCTAAATACATATATATATTTATATCAACTACTAGGGGATTTAAATTAGAATGAACCAATTTTCTATTGTCAATAAAACACATATATATATTTTACAAAATATAGACTTTAAACATATTTAGTATTTAGTAAAACTTTTAGAAAATTACTAAATATTATTAATACCACATTTTAATCTTAAATGGAATCCTTTTAGAATTTAGCAATTTTATCTTCTCTTTTATTAGTATTTATATCAATTATAGATATTAGCTAAATTTTATATTAAGATAAAATACTAGTAATTTTGTAGCCAAAATTAATTGTAATTATATAATATATATATATATATATATATATATATATATATATCCTAATTTAGAATTACTTTACAGCTACTCCTAATTAACAAAAAATTAAATTCTGAAAAAATGGCACAATAAACCTGTCAATTCAAATGTTTGTACAATTTTCCAGAGTCATTGCGATAGCAATACTGGGCTTTGCGGTTGTAATTCATCATGTCAATTCAATTTGTTCTCTGGATTTTTCCATAAAACCAAAGAAAACAACTCTATTGCAGGAGCAATACCCTAGGTTGCGGTCGCAACTACACCTGTCAGTTCAATTTTTATGCAGCCAACAACCCATAATCAAAACCTGTCAATTCAATCAATTTTGCCCGCAACAGAGGTAATTTCCTATTGTCTTGCGACCACAATGGTCTTGCTTGCGATCGCAAGACACCTGGCAAATTAGATCTAAATTTTCCAAATAGAGAACCATTTCCTAAATGTATTGCGGCCGCAATGAATTTCTTTGCGACCGTAATTGACCTGTTTTCATCTCAAGTTTGCTTTGTTATGGAAATAAACCATTCTAGAAATTTCTATTTCAAATTTATCACTTAAATTGTTGTATTTATTTCTTAAAATCAACTTTATTTGTCCAAATAATTATTCTAAATATTAATAAACTCAAAATTTGAATAATATCAATTTCAAATTCGCATAAAAGCGAAGAATTTGGCAAAAATTCAAATTTCTAGTTTAAAAATACCAAAAAATAATTATTTAACAAATTCAAGAAAGCCAAAAAACAAAATGCAACAATTAATTCGATATTTGCTAGTAAATCTCAAAATTCCAAACATTAGCAACAGAGTTGGCTCTGATACCACTTGTGGGACTTAATTTGATGCAATTCAATTTAAGGTATAGCCAATTAACCAAAATCCTGAACTACAACTAACAATTGCAATTCAATTAATTTCTCCGTGCTACATGTTTGAAATAAATAAGGAGGGAAGCGGAAAACTTACTATCCATCTCTAGTCTTGTCTTCTTCTTGAAACCCTTGAGAAGTCGGGGAGACGAGCTTGCACAACAACAGAATAATCGCCAATGAGTCCTTCGCCAACGAGTACTTCCAAGCAATCACGAGGCACTTTCTTTTCTCCGCAAGCACGAACGCCTCACGAAGTATAACCACCTAATGGAGAGGTGAGTTGGTAGCTATGCACAACACATGTGCCCTAAATAATTCTGTTTTGATTACCCGTAATGCTTGGAGACCCGGCATTATTTATAATGGCGTTAATGTATCTTGGAAAGATGCAAAATTAATTATCAAATATTCATAGAATATATTAATTATATCTTCTCCAATTTTTTTCCAAATTCTCATGTTCACTTCTGTAAACATTTCCACGAAATTGGTATGAAAGCTAGAATATCCAATAAAAAGATAACGGTAAATCTAGGCAGTCAGAACTTGTCTTTGAACAGGTCTCTTGCGGTCGCAATCGATCTCATTGCAGCCGCAATTGACTTGGCTTTCCAGACTTGGCAGGTTTCTGCCAAGTCTCTTGCGGACGCAATGAAAGCTATTGCGGCTGCAATCAATCTACTGAAAATCAGCAGATTTGGCAACCTGCCAAGTCTCTTGCGGACACAATGAAGGCTATTGCGGCTGCAATCAATCTACTGAAAATCAGCAGATTTGTTGCCAAATCTCTCCTATTCCATTGCGGTCACAAAGGATCTTCTTGTGGCTGCAATAAACTTGTGTTTGGGCTGTTTTGCTTGGGCTTTGATCCAATTTAAGTTGGATTAAGTCCAAATAATATTTCTGACTTTACATTAACACCAACATATAGTTAATTAATCATAATCAATCCATCAACAATTATAATTAATTTACTTTAATTTTATATACATTCGTGCCCAAAATCTTAGTGAAATACATATAATGGCTTGAGTATTGATTAATCACATTTTACGATATATCCACATATTACTTCTCGTAATATTAGACGACAGTACATGACATGTAGTAATCATATAACACGTAGTTCAAACTTAATTTATTGAAATTAACGTCTCAATTCCAACATTTAAGTCACTACAGTTCCACGTATTTCAACTACGCGATCCAAATTATTTCAGACTCAAATAATACTAAACGTAAAAACACAATTAAACGAAACAAAAGTGATCATTTGCGTTTACATTGTGTTTAACTAAACACAACCAAAATTATTTGCGTCTTACGTTGCGTTTAATTAACGCAACCAAATATTCTTACGTTTAACGTTGCGTCGCAGTTTGCGTGCGGGAAAATGTCACTTTGGTATTAGCTTATTACATTACAGACGGATAAATGGAAAAGAAATAAAGCTAAATTTATTATATTTACACGTTTGTTGAAATCATGAAATGTATACTGCTTCTAGGTAGTAGTACATGGCAAATATTTGCTTTTCTGAAACAATACAAGAAGCAATTTCAAACTTGGTATCTCTAATGAGCGGATAACAAAACACAACTTCAAATCAAAGCAATTCAAACATCTACACAACAAAAAGATAAAAACAAACAAACACATGATGATAAAATGAAATATCAATTGTGGTTAACCCTTCGACAAACTTTCCTGATCTCTCCTTCACTGCCAGTCAATGGAGAGATGTTCCCCATTTTCACAATTGACTTGACATAGTTTTGAAAGAACAATCCTTGATTCTCTGCAAATTTCTCCACAATCTCCATTGTATCCTTGTTTTGTGTAACTAGCACCTCATCAGAGCTCAATAGACCCTTGTGCTCAATTAGGTTCTTGTAGTACTGGTTGTCGAACTTGAACGGTGTGGTGGGGTCTAGGAAAAAGAGGTTCTGGTCCCCGCCTAATTTAGGGCAGCGAGCCCGGAGCTGAGAAGCATATGACGGGTCAAGAGTTGGGTCGGGTTGACTATTGCCGGTTTGATTGTACAGCCTCTGCCGGAAACTGGTGCACCTTGAATCTCCAATTGTATGGCTACCTACAAACAGTAAAAGATGCACACAACTATCAGGATACTAAATTGATCATATATTCAAAATATAATTTGGAAAAAAAGGAAATTAAGTATATATCTATAAGGAGAGAGAGTAATATTAAGTTTACCAGAGAGAGTAACTAGGTCAACAAGGTCAAGGCCTTGGCGCTTGAATTTGGTTAAAATGGTAGGAAAGGTGTTGTTAGGGGCAGGAATGTCATTGTTTGAACCTTGAACACTTGCACCTAGTGAATCCCTTCTTCCCAGTGACACTGCCCAATCCGGGCCTCCAGCCTACATGTAATTACATATTAATGAGATTTTCAAACAATTAATTTGTCAATTAAATTATTAGAAATTCTATTCGCCAAATTGACTTCTGAACTTCCAAAGTAATTTTAGAATTTTACTTGAAAGAATTTAAAAATCAATACATTCATGTTAATTGAACATGCTTTTTGTGTACATGTACTGCCGAATATATACTCTCTGTAAAGTTCAATTTACATTAAAAACCATCTGTTAGAAAACTTTGAAAATAAGATAGATCATGTGGTACCAAAACGACCGAGTCTCTGGCAGAGATGGCGAGGATGTCAGAACACGAGACAGTGAGTGGGCATTCCCTCTCCAAAGCAACCTTGATCTGATCAATCACCTCGAAACCTCTGGCTGAGTCCCGATTTGGCAGAGACCGCTTCTCGCTTACAATTGTCCCACTGCTATCGAGCAAAATAGATGCATCACATCCCTACATGTAAGAAAAATAGCCTGACTAATTTAGTAATAATTCTGTAACTTGCTTCATCAGGACATTATGAAATCACATGATATATAACTACTATTATGTATGTTCCCTTAACTTCGTAGACATATTAAATTCAAAATCTTTTGTACATATGCATTAAGAACACATTTTTATGAAGTATTACTGTTTCTGCTGTACATATATTCAGTACTTGTGTTTGCCAAAGAAGAATATGCAGAATGTATATAACTAAATGGTCATGGCAAGTTAATCTATTTTCATGCATACTAATCAACAAAGCAGGTAAACCTTGACAAAGCAGTCATGAAAATGCAAACGAAGTAACGATCCAGCTATGCGGGGATCCTTAGCATAGGCTTGTGCAACAACATCTCTCACAATTTCTTGGGCTTTTGGGCATGTTTCATCGTAAAATTGTGGGTATAACTCAACACCTCTGTTGTCAGTCACGGCAGTGGAGATCAGAGCAAAAGCACTGATCAGAGAGAATAGGAGCAAAAGCGAGCCCCTCGAAGAAGCCATTGGTCTCTAAAATGAGACTAATCAACTACTATGAGATGGTCTACTTGTTTGTTGATGATTTGATGAATAGTTTGGTATTTATATATAGCTCTTGCAAGAGACACACGGTGCCTTAATTATAATAACATATGCGCATATCATTAGTTTAATTAATTAACCATGGATGGAGTAGCTTTTCACAAACTATACATGTTTTATGCAAATCTATATCTATGTTTTTGGCACTCAAAACTCAGCTTTCAAAAATTACTGATCAAGAATTGGGGGCAAAGTTACTTTTTTTTTTTACCTTTTCCTTTTTACTAAAAAGAACGAAGACCGGCTGGGACAGCAAGGTTAAGATGCCAAGCAAAATTGGAATCAATGCAGCTCAAGTTATTCCAAAGCATCCACTTTATATCTATTTAAATTTTGATCTTTGTCAAAAAGACCAATCAGTCCTCACTATAATTTATTTATTAGAGGTCACCTTTTATTGTTAAATCTCATCTCCACCATAGGTCCGGTACCTCCTTTGCTAGGTGCTAACTTTAGTTCCTTTATCTTCTTTCTATGAAAGAAGACCATATAAAACTAAACTAGGGCTGGACAAGTAACTCGCGACTCGCTCACAACACGTTCGGATAACAGCTCGGATAAACTCACTCAGATTCAACTCGAGCCAAATTCAGCTCGAATACTATTCGAGTCGAGTTCGAGTCATGTATGACTCGCTCAGTGACTCGAAGACTCGACTCGTATATGGGCCTTCCAAATTTAGTTAGTATATTGTCCAGTTTAAGCTATTTGGGCATTTCAAATTGAGTTGTTATTTTAACTTAAACTTATTATGAGTTGCTAATTGAGCTGATATGCGAGTTAAGTTATTTGAGTTGTTGATTTGAGCTCAGTTAAGTTATTTGAGTTATTTAAAATTTTAAACTATAAAAGAATCTTTTAACTGAGTTGAATACGAGTTCCGAGTTGACTCAAGTAAAATCTGAGTTGAGTACGAGTTGACATTTGAACTCGAATGAGACTTGGTTACTCGAGTTAGCTCAATTCGAATAACTATCAAGTTGAGTTCGAGTTGAAATCGGCTCGCTCGAACTCGACTCGATAAATAGCCCTAAACTAAACAATACAACACCGGTATTTCATGGGTATTTGAATAAAATACAAAAAAGAGAATGCATTGTCGTATGGGTACTTCTCCCATAGAGCAAGGTTAGGTGGTACCAAATCCAAATGCCATCACCAATGAAAGTGTTACAAGATATGCTCTCAACCTGAATTTTGTTTTCAATTAAATAGATCTACATATAAAAATTTCAACTATCATTGGACTAATATAAAGCTCTAAACCCACATAAAAATGCACGTTGGCCTGGGAAAAAGGCATAAAAAAATATAATTAATACCATATCAACCAATGATATTGGATCAATTTAGGCTTTTCAATACTGAACACTGATAAGTTCATTTTGCTTTGCAGTACTGAGATCTCAGTACCTTTTGCTTTCAAGCCCAAAATTAAAATAAAATAAATCGGGCCCAAAAATGCAGCTTCAATGGGCCATTATGTAAATAATGAGAAGTATTTCTTCCAGTTCCAGTTTCAGTAGATTCGTTCCCGATTCCCACGATGCTCAGGCGAATTGGTTCTCGTTCTTCTCCGGCGATCGCCGCATTTCAGGCGAGGATGCTCTTCCCGATGGGCTCCACTGATCAGACTCTCCGATCCACTCCGTATTTCCACGTCACCTGTCGTAGCTTCCTCGATCTCCACAAGGTCCCTTTCCCTCCTCTTCCTCTCTCATCTCGCTATTTCCTTTCATTTTATAAGAAAATAGTATGAATCTAGGTAATGAGGTTATCAAATCGTTGTTTTCTTGTCTTTTTACAGATGATAAACAAAGAGGCTATAGCGAAAGAGAAAGCCAGACTGTAAAGCCTTTCTCTCATTGTTCTTTGTCTTTTTTTTTTTCGTGGGTTATTTTTTGTTGTTTTACAAAGTATAAACTGTGTATTCTCCAGTTCAGATGAGCTAAACCGAGGATATTTTGCTGATTTATCAGAGATGCGTAAAAATGGTGGTAAGGTTGATGCAAACAAATATCCCCTTTTTCTCTAAACTTTCAGTTGAAATGGTCCACATATTTTGAAGTTTTCCATTTTTGTTTCTAGACTCTCAAATTTTCAATGCACTACATAAGCACCGAGCAACATTTCCATTCACTTCTTTAATTACAATGTGATGGTAGGGACCCAGATGGTACAAGTTGAAAAATTTAGGACCAAGGTGCTAACTGAACACATCGTATAATCTGCTCTAGTTTTAAGTTATAGTACTCATAATTGTCTGGTACGGTACTGGGTATACATAACTGGTAATGCACCCGCACCCTTCCCATTTCAGTCCATCACAATACTCGGGACTTGGGAGAATCAACCAGGATCAGTAGGTACCAAGCTACGAGTTTCTAGTAATTTTTATGAATTATTATGAGATCATGGTTTATTGCAGATTGCGGTGGCAAATAAAACAATAATCCCCGCAGCTGCGGCAGTTAAGTTTCCTGAATTGGAAGTTAACATGACGGATCGCGCAACTATGAAGATACCTATTATTGAGGGAGAAAAGATTCCTGATGTCTCATTGATGTGCCTTTCTTTCCGGGCAAGTTCTCAGGTAAGAAGATAGAACTTTCTACCTACATTGCTTTCTTAAGATACCTATGAAGATCCTTTACTTTGGCATCAAGTGGCTTGACAAAATGCCGACATGGACAATTTTGCAACCTTTTTTTCCTGCTGTGTCCTTGAAAAGTAAGAGTAGTAGTTATTGCTTTTACCATGCATCTAACAGAATTAAATACATCATGCTTAACAAATTATTTGTCTCATTATGGTTCTCGAAAAGTAAGACTAGTAATTATAACTTTTACCATGCATGTAGCGTCATTATATAGATCATGCATAACAATATATTGTTTCATTTGACTTTCGATACTTCAATATCAAAATGTGGATACATGATGGAGGTAGAAGAAATTGTGGCTTTCATTTGAATCCTCTTGACTGTCAATAAAGCACATTGTTCTGATTTTTTGCATATGAGTTTCCTTTGAGATATTTGTAACTAGTACCATGGCTTCATGATACTGTGATTGAATGGTAAGTCAATAATGGAATATTGGCAATTTCGTCCCTAAAAAAATTGTAAATAATGTGTGTGGTGTCCTATCAGAAATTTGATAACCCAAAAGTGCTAAACTAACTGGAAACTGATAAAAACAGAAAAAAAAACATTAATTGGCTGTATGTTGATGGCAAAATATTGTAGAGATTATAGAGTTCAAAATGTTGTATTATCTAAATACTCTTCAATTTTCTGTTGACAGAGTATGATAGAATCTTGGAGCCTTCCTTTTCTAGATAAATTTGGCAGTGCTGCAAATATACAAATATATGAGGTGACAAGAGCAATTACTTCATTTCAAATCTACAGTAATATAATGATACTATTTTTCTTTTTCTTTATAAGTAAAATGGATCCCAAACACAGCTAATTCCTGTATACGTTCAGGTATCATTTGTGGACTCGTGGCTTCTATCCCTTGGTCCGATAAAACGATCCTTTATCAAGATTATGAAGAAATCCAATACACCACAACGACAAATTATGTATGCATTTGGAGACCATTATTATTTCAGGAAGCAACTCCAGATATTAAACCTTCTTACGGGGTACAATGTTAATCTCTCACAAAATTTTGCCATTATACTTTCTAGTTCTAAACTTTTAGGTGATATTGAATATGCAACTGCACTTTGATCTTTATGGTTAATCAATTAATAAATGTATCGTCTGGTACTCGTGTTTAATCATTCTTCCATTGAACTTGAAACAGGTATGTTTTTCTGCTTGATCGTTTAGGGAGGATAAGGTGGCAAGGATTTGGATCTGCAACAGATGAGGAAATATCAAGCCTTTTATCATGCACCACCCTTTTATTAGATGAAAAATAAATTCATCAAATAAGCTTTCAGTTTGGGAGAAACATGATCATTTTGCCTTTTCCCCTTGATCTTCTTTATTTACTTTTTATTTCTTTTTTCTGTTTTAGATAAATAAGCTTATTTCTAAAATTTTGCATCCCTGAATAGGCCTGTATAACGTGAAAAACGTGTACGAAACACCTTTGTTTAGTGTTGCGTTTTGTTTCGTCCACGAAACAAAATTTTATTTTGTTAATTGTTTCGTTTCTCATAAATATGAGAATGGCTTAATGTTTACCTAATTCACTTCAACTAATACATCTACGCAAAGATAGAATCTAGATAGCCGCCTAGTTATATTGTACTTGTCCTATGTCAATGCATGTGATGTGTACTCATCTATTTTGAAGACGTGTGGCTTGTATCAATACTAAGCCTCCTGGCCCAAAGCCTAGCTTTACCTGTTCAAGAAATATATTTTTTAAAAGAGATAAATACAACAAATGCCCATGTGCAATAAAATTATAAACACATGTGAAAATTTTAATAAATGCAAAATTCCTCTTCTAAATAAATGAAAGGGCATAAAAGTGAATAAACTTAGAAATATTTTCCTTTTTAAATAAAGAAATATTTTTTTCTTATAAATAAGGGGTTCTTCACAAATTCTTTCCCATAAAAATAAATAAACGAAAGTATAAATTTTACTTTATGCATATAGGAATGGCTTTAAATAAATTGTCAAAAGTGAAAATAAAATAAACATTACATTTTTATGGTCAAATTCATGTTCCTTTTCTTATAAAAAGAATATAAATAAATAAAAGTGCATAAAAGCCCCTCTTATACTTAAAAATAAAAATATCTTAAGTAAAGTCATTTTACAAAAGTATACAAGTGTAAATAAAATCATACATATTCCACTAAGTCATGTATAAATTAAAAATATATTTTACAAAGAATTATTCTTGGAAGAAAATCAAATAAATGTCTTTACACATATTAGAACAAAAATATTAAAAAGTCTTTCATGCATATAAAAATGCTTCTCATTCATTTGAAAACATAGAAGTGCAAATAAATTCATGTAAACTCAAATTAAAAGTGTCATTTCTCATTAATTTCTTCTGAGAAGAAAATGAAATAAGATAAAAGATCTTACACACATCAAGAATATATTTCATTATATAAATACATATTTCAAATAGAACATGTATATGTATATCCCTTTTTCCTCAAAAATGTGAAATTGCATGTTTTTTTAGTACTTCAAAACATGACTCTATTAGTCAAATAAACTCATAAAATCATAAAATATGATATCCTCTTCTTTCATGAAACAAAACATATTTTCATGAAATTAGAAATAAACAATAGAAAGTAAACAAATTATGAAATTGTAAAGTGATAAGAAGAACATCAAATCAAAGGTATATAAACAAACATAAAAATCATTCAAATAAAATAAAAAGGTGGTAGTAATATTCGAAGGTTGTTTAAAACAAGGTATCGTGCCGTTTCACATGTCATGGTGTTCCTTATGTCGTCTTAGCATTAAAAATCATAAGCACCGAGGACTGAAATAATGTCTCAAGTAAATAATGACAGAATCTTACACCTTATCAGGACATTGAAATTCATGACCTCATTGGTTTTAAATATAAAAAGTCTTGAATGATTGCGTTCACCGGAGTCATTAAAAGCACAAGCGCGTTCGGGGTGACATGTCATATTTTTCCTCCAAGGATGCATTCTCTGAACATCTCACAAAAGCGAGGGGAAATGGGATGCACGGGAAAGTGCGCCGGAATTAACGAAACATGAATATTACTCATACCCATACTCGATTACTTATCTTATCGAATATGATATAAGTAGAGTAACGGGTAAAACGATATCTTTGAGAGCCCTACTGTGAAGCCCAACATCAATTGAGCTTTTTTTTATATTAGTGCATAGTAACTGATTAAAATCTTTCCATTTTTTATATTTTATTCAACCAATATACCCCTATTTAATGAATCTACGGGAATAAATGAAATTGGCTACATTGACTCACATGTGATTGCAACAATCAGATGTATTGGAAATTGAATGTATACACATTTTGGATGTATACCATAATTTTTTTAGTGCTCAAACACCGACTTCATACTTGGAAGAGGCTGAACCTTAAGCAAGAAACTTGAGCAACATTTGTTAATCTTGAATCTGCTACTCATGTACTTATCTAATACTGAACATGAATTGGAAATAATTGGAGTACATTCAATCTAAACTCGTTAATTGTATTCAACTTTGTGATATATGCACCTCCGAACAGTGAGCTTCTAATTTCTATGGTAAAACTAAAAAAGAAATGAGAAGGAAAAATCAGATAACCAATTTTATATTTATTTTTTTACTTACCCTTATATTTACGATATACAAACAAACCCAGCCTGAAAATAAATCTGAAAATAATCCCTGAAAATCAGAGGACCAATTGTACTTGCGACAGAAGTGTTCCATTTTTCACCTCTATAATTTTACACAAAAAACGACAATAAATCACTAAGAATAGAACATAAAATCCTGAGATATCATAGTTAATTCTTAAATAATCATAGATTAGATAACTTGTCTGATGGAACTCTTACCACACATATTTACAGCATGTTGAGCTTCAAAACACGTCACCCAACAGAAAATGTGTCCCGTTCGAAGTGAAAATAAGCTTTATACAGAAAGGGTAAAAAAATTGAGAAAAGCCAATGTACTGCTACAAAACTCGCACAAAAAGAGTACATAAATCACTCATGGGTTTATCACCGATGCTTCGGGATGGTAGTACATCATTTCCTGCCACATCTTCTCCCGAATTATATCCACCCCCATCTCTTCATCGATCTCCAAATCGATCGGCACCTCAGCAGGAGGGTTCATGGCAGGGTCGTACAAAGGGGACATGTACGGATGCGCAAGTGCTTGATCCACAGTTATGCGTTTGGACGGGTCAAACACCAACATCCTCTGCAGCAAATCAACTGCAAGGGGATTTGATTTTGAGTAGAGGCTGCGTAGTGGCATCCCGGGTGTGTAAGGTAGGGATTTAATGTATTTGCGGGCCTTGGGGTTGTCGATAAACCCCATGTCTGCCTCGGAGATTGTGCCGAGCACATTAATTATTAGTTTAAGTTGGTTGAGGCACTCAGAGCCAGGAAAGATTGGTTTGCGGCCAAGTAACTCAGCAAATATACATCCGACGGACCAAACATCAATAGACGTGCCATACTCATCACAACACAAAAGAAGCTCTGGGGCACGGTACCTGTTATTGATTATTTGTCTCATTATTCACTAAATTTAATGTAAATTCAGAAACAAACAATGACTGCATGCCAATTAGTTACTACTGCCACTGATTATATAATATAAGCTTTTGACTTGGCTTAACTTTGTTTTGGCTGTAACTTGATGTTTCAACTCCTGTGAATCTATGTTAACTCGTTTTAATTGAAAAACCAGAATATTAATAAATTGAGCAACCCATATTTATGTTAAATATAAAAAAACTCACAAGAACAAACTAAAGCCAATCAATGGGGCATGAAAAAACAAACAACTAAGTGGAGGACACATTAACATACCAGCGAGTGACAACATACTCGGTCATAAATTGCCCAGTTTTTGTGGAGTTAGTCCTTGCTAGACCAAAATCGCAAATTTTCAAATCACAGTTTGCATTCACAAGGAGGTTGCCAGGTTTGAGATCCCGATGAAGAATATTTGCTGAGTGGAGGTACTTCAGACCTCGCAGTAACTGCAATTCAGAATGATTGGGTTAAGGTGAGAATTATCTTTCTTATGATTAGTCAAAAATGTATTTTTCTGTTTTCTTTCAGTAATGCTCACTCCAAAGATGCTTAAATATTGATGTGTTGGTAATAAAATTTGATAATGATGAATAGATATACAGGATGCTACTGCATTGTTTGTGCCAGATTATTAGTGATGACAGCTAGACTCAGTGGGGATTTCTAAATTGTGTAATTTCAATTTCAACCAAACAAAATATTAATGGTTAAACCGTTAAAAGTAAATTCTTTAATAAGATTCTGTTCACTTGAAAATGAAAATATTTCAATAATTTCATGAATTATACCCTAAATTCCAAGGCATTTTGAAACGCTTTAGAATCAGAAAATGTTTTAGTACAACATGAAATGCTTTACTAAAATCCAAAGCATCATTGATTAAGATAAATCTCTACCTGAAAAAGAAAATACTGGCAGTGGTCATCAGAAAGTGGTTGAGGTGACTTGATAATCTGGTGCAAATCTGTGTCCATCAGCTCATATACCAGATAAACATCCTTAAAGCTTCTCCTATATGAAGGCACCATAATGTCCTTCAGTGCGATAACATTCTCATGCCTCAGATGTCTGATCATAAAAATAACACAATTTTAATTTCTCATGACAGCATTTCATATAGGTTTTCTATTTCCATTTTCTTGATGAAAATAAACCACCTCATGTTAAATCATTTTCAGAAAATCCCAAAACAAGTTTTCTGCAGAGAGTAACCAAAATATCAGGAGCACTAACTCAGAGGTAAAAGTATTTGTGTCCTTTGCGCTGGATTATATAACAACCCATCATCATCAACAACAACAACAGCAACAAAAAAGCCTTTAGTCCCAAACAACTTGAGGTAGGCTAGAAATATAACAACCCATATAAATTCAATTTACTTGATCACAATAAAGAACCAAAAAAATAAATAAATAATCAGCATGCTAGTCATTTTCTGATGTCTTTCATCTTTATCCATTGTTGAACTCCATATTTCTTGTCAAATAAAAAAATGAACGAGTAGAAGAATTTTGCATCCCTCCTTGGAAAAGATAACTATACAATTTTATACTACTTGTCACTGCAAATATCAAAGATCTGGAGTCATTTAGCAGTTTTGAGAAAGGGGAAAAAGTTGTCTTTTTGACCTTTGCAACTAAAATCACAGGCTCTAAAGCTGACTGAACAAAACCACCGAAGTTTGACCCAAAAAAAATGTACTTTGCAAAAACAACAAAGATAATTTGTCAAATTGCCGAACAAAAGCTGTCCTTCAGTACTTGAAAAGAATTTCATCCATTGATAATCTAAAATTTAATTCATCATTGATTTATCGTATAGCCAAATGTACAAATTACAAAAGAAATATCAAAATAATTTACCTAAGAAGCTTTAGCTCACGCAATGTCCTGAGTGCATCAACACGGTTGTCAAAGACATTGTTGATTTTCTTTATAGCTACTTTCTCGTTCGTTTCTCGGTTGATTGAAGAGCAGACAATACCGTAGGCTCCACGGCCGATAGGCTTTATCGGGACATATTTAGTGTCGATCTCGAACAGTGTCTGCCACATTGTGAAATAGTGCTTTCCATGGTTGCCCATGCCATTAGGAGGATCCACCATCATTGCCATGTTTGTTCCTACTTGATGGTGGTTTAATGAGTCAAATTATATTGTAATGGATAGCAAGGGATAAAATCTAATGTGTCAAATCACTTTGGCTTTAAAGGGGATACTGATATCTGAAACAGATTCGAACCAGTTGATGTGAAGTTGTTTGGTTGGAATTTCTAATCAAACATAATAGGGAAATTGGAGTGCTGTTTGAAATGCAACACCAGCTTAAAGGTAAATGCTTGATATTTGAGGTGCAGCATATATAGATTTTCTTTTTCTATATTAGTAAAATTGCAAAAAAAGAAATGCTATTTTAAAGCAAGTATCAAAAAAAGAGGCTATTAGTTAAATTGTCTGTAACTAAAGATCACTTGATTTATCCAAACCCCGTTGAAATCAAACAAGTAAATCGTAATAAAATCAACTAAAACTATTTTGGAAAGTTTTATCAGAGGGTTATGCTTAACTGTACAGAAATACTATTCTGTGCTATCATGCTCAACATGCTATTATTAGTCAATCATCCTAAGCCCATTGAAGGTATTTCTAGAACTGAAACAAAAAAAAAATCAAAATAACGCATATTCGGAAAGACTATAACTAGTCTGTGCTTAACAGTATCGCGAAGCCACCTCCTCCTTTTCCCCAAATTGATTATGTGCCTGTGAAGTACCTTAACAATTAGGAATTCTACCTGACCAAGCAATAGTCAATCCGTGCTACCATTATTTGGAAAATATATCAGCAGCCACAATCCGATCCGATTATTGGTCGATTTTCCAAAACATCTTGCCTCGTTTTAGTCGAGAAAAAGAAACCCACAAAAAAAAAACTCAAAAGAGACTCACCGTCGTAGCTAAGCAGATTCTTTCATCTAGTTTATTGTTTGTGAATAAGTGATGTAGCTGCTTTGGTTTGTTTTCCAAAGGTGGATGTAATTGTAATTGATGATCAAAGAGATATTTGGGGTAGCGTGAACCGTGAAGTAGGTTTTGCTAATTAAAGGAAAGAGGAGGAAGAATGGAAGATGTGTCTGGGGTGGGACTAAGATTCCATGGTTAATAAATGGGAAGTTTGGCGTATATACAAATTTTGGTTATTTCTATAATTATTCAATAAGAGATTTTAAATTATATATTTTATTCGGTTCGATTTGGAAGTTTCAGATGTTTCCTGATAAATTACTTCAATGTTTGATAAAATTAGCTTAAAGGTTTCTTTACATTAATATTACACAAAATTAACCTTGCGTCGTAGAGGTTTAAGGAAGAGGAAGATGGTATGTGGATCTATTTGGTAATTGATATATAAATTTATTTTGCATGTTATTTAAATTATTATGCATGTTATTTTGTACTGAAAAAATTATTATGCATGTTAATAACTCAAATAATATACATAATTATTTTTCAATATAAAATAATATGTATAATAATTCTTTTAACATGCAAAACGACATGAATATCGATGACAGAATCGATATATCAGCTTCTTTAAAAAAACTCCTAATTTGTGGCCCACTCAAGATGAAAAAAATATATATTTGGCTCGTTCAATTAAGAATTCAACTGCTAACAAGTCATCTATAACTAATTTTGTTAATGAGCTGGGTTCGAACATGCCTTAGTTTACCTTTTATTAGTTTGGGTCGAAATAAAATTTAATGATGTAAATATTATTATAATAAATTTATTTTTTCAATTGATGACTACTTATTGTCTTGTTTATTTTGATGCTATACTCCTAATTCTTCAATTGACTGATATTACTTATAATTCACATGTGGGTTTATTTTTTATTTTTGAAAAAAAGAGGGGTCAAATTCTTCAAATTTCATTATAGTTGATCACAAAATGAGATCTTTTGAATTATAGAGAAGACATTAAAAAAAAGAAAAAATTACAAGCAACAACACGAAACTAAAATGTCCTACAATTTGAGAAGACGATCACTAATGCTTCTCAATTATTACCGAACTTCCAAGACATATTCCGTTCGTCGCATCATACCATTAATCAACTGTCTTTTGAGTACACCTCACGATCCATTGCACATTATAGTTCGTCTTTTAGCACAATTTCTCTTCAAAGACGAACGAATCTAGGATTTTCGTCAGGGGGTAAGATCTATAATTTTTTCCAGTGGGACAAAATGACGCAGATTTTTAAATATACATGATTATTTTGCAAAAAAATGACAAATCATACAAATACACATGGATGTTTGCTTTTTTTTTCCAGGGGCACTTGCCCTCCCCTGGTATAGATTGGATCTGCCCATGTTTAAAGCTGAGGGTCAAGCCCGCAAATTTTACTATGGACTACAAAATCAATTAAAATGTGCATGGATTCAGTTTCATATCCTTCTATGGGTGAGTACCGCCACACATCAGATCTCCGGCTCTCTTTGTCGAAAGCATTTCATTTGTTTGTGCTTGTAAAAAGTTCGCAACGTCACATGGTCATGCTGGATCTTTGAGGAGTCGCTGATAAGTAGATCGGGATCACACACACACGTTGACACCATGTTTAGCAAATCTCCTCCTGAATTTTCTCCTCATGGGCGCCTCCACGACGAGTTGGAGCTCGATATCGTCGTCATTGCTCACCACTGAGGAGAAATTCATGAGATGGAACTAACAAGAAGGGAGAAGAGGAGGGAAAGAGGGGAGGAATGAGAGGCCAAGTCGGAGTAAGAGACGTCTATTGGGAGAACTCGCCATGCGGTTTCCCTCCTCACTTTCCCTCGCGGTAGGGTCCTTTGAAAGAATGCGAGGCCAAGGCGGAGCAAAATACAACCACTAGAAGAACCCACAGGGCGATTTCCCATCTCTCTCTCTCTCTCTCTCTCTCTCTCTCTCTTTCTTTCAACAATAATTCTCTCTCGCATTGTGATGATACCAGTAGTAAGCAGAGAGGAGGTGAAGAAAATAGGGAAGGGAGAGAGAAGAGACGACCTCTCTATCTAGAATTTTTTCTTCTGCATTTCGCTCTTTGGGTTTTTACTCTCTTAATTCACATGTGCAGTTTGTTGGATTAAACTCATCTCTTGTTTGACAATTTGCAAAACACATAAAGTACTAACCTTGCACATGAAGTTTTGGTGAAGATGCATGTTAAAACATGTATAAACCAATGTCAAACATGCTCAAACATGTCCTGAACAAGTCAAAACATTATCAAAGCATCAAGGAAATGCTTCAAGGCTCAAGACAGAGTACAACGTTACCATAACGCTTGCTATAAACGAGTCCCAAAGGCGTTATACCGAGTGCCCAAGGCGTCATAACGTCTCAGGAGGAGAGAGAATGAGCATATGATGGATTATCCCGAGACAAGCATTACTGTAACGCTCCAATAAGGCGTCATAGCGAGTTGTCATTCGTTATAATGCCTTAGCCAAGCGTTATAACGAGTTGCTAGAAATCTGGCCCATAAGTCAGCAGTAGAAGGGAAAAGAGGGAATATGCTCAAGGCGTTATAACGCCTTCACAACTCGTTATGGGGATTTCTGTAACGCTATGGTGTATTTTCACAGATCCAAGATCTCAAGAAGTGTTCAGCCTATATAAGTGATGTAGAAACGAATCAGAAGATTATCAAAACATTCTCACAAGCTTCTCAAGAGTAATTAAGCACTAAAGAGAGCCTGATTCAAGTCTCCTCCAGCTACCTAATCTAGAGAGCAATTAGGATAGCTACTATTCTCTTATTATCTATTTGAGAACACAAACTTTAGCTAATTGTTTAGCTTTTGGTGCACCACATTTGTGTTGTCAAGTGGTGCATCATTGTCCTTGATTGTGTAGTCAATCGGGCATTGTAGTAGTGTATTGAGGTGTTGTCTCGTGCATCGATTTAGGAGAAGAAGATTGACTTACTTGTGTTAGAAGAAGTCAAAGATCGTCTCCGCCCCCTTTGTAAAAGATACTTGATTATAGTGAAACGACTCGGAAAGAAGATTTAATCCGGGAGATCCGTGGACATAGGCCTAATTTTTTTATAGGTCGAACTACGTTACATAGCATGTTCGCTTGTTCTCGATTGCTCTATCTCTCTTTTTAACTCTTTTGATCTTAATTTTTGTGATTTGCTCAATTAGTTCTTGAAATTGTTTACTCTATTACTTGGCTAAGTGATTAGATCTAAAAGATTTAAATTGAATTGTAATCGCTTTCGCATATCGATTTGACTTTAGTCTTGCGCATTAACATCAATCCCATTACATTCTAACACAGTTATCCAACTCCAACTCACAAATAAAAGAGCCATACTCTCAACTTACTGAGATGATGAGCTAAAACAAAGTTCTTTAATCTCACAAAAACGAGCTACCAACGAACCAACTCAAATTTGTTTGATTTTAAAATGAGTCAAACTTGAGTTGAGTCTTTTAGCAAGAAATCACAATCAAAATAGACTTGATTTAGCTCATTACAAGTTTAAATTGTGCGCCGAATTTTGACTTGGTTTTTTTTTAACTCATTTGCAGCGTGTTATGCTAGTATGTTTTTACTCCTTAATTTCATGTTTGGTTGTTGTGTAAAGTTAAGAAGGTCTAAATTGCTATGTAAAGTTATGACATCATAAAGTATGCATGTTTGGTTGAGTTAATTGAGAAATAAAAGAGAATAGCACTTTTTTAGCATTTATTATTATTATTATTATTATTATTATTATTATTATTATCATCATCATCATCATCATCAATCTTAAAAACTAATAGTGATCTTAGCCACTTAGTTATATTAAAAATAAAATAAAATATTTATATTAAAACATATTAAGTAATCATATACATAATAATAATATTATTATTATTTAATTATTATTATTATTATTAACATTAACATCATCATCTTAAAAACTATTAAAGACCTTAATCACAAAATTATTACAAATAAAAATATATTAAATAATAATAATAATTTAATAATGATAATTATTTTTTAATAAATAATAATGATTATTTCATAATAATAATAATAATAAATAATGATATTTTATAATTGTCTTATTGTAAAAAATGATTATGTTAATTAATTAATAATTAAATATAACGATAAATATTTATTTTATAAAAATAATAAATATAATGATATGCATAATAATAAAACAATATGAAATAATAATAATTATTATTATTATAAGAATTGTTATATTATAATTATAATTATTATACTTTTATCATAATTATTATATTATTATTAAACAATAACATAATCATATAATAATTTGAATTGTGAGTCCCACAGTGACATAACTTGAGAGAATAACTTATATCGCCTATCTGGACTACTTAAATTATGGAAGCATAACTTCCTCACTTATGCCACAATCAAACATGGGATAAAGTCCTATATATTATTAAAAATATTAACTTTTTAGTTTTTAGTTTTTTACTAATAAGTTTTCATGGCTGTCTAAGATATACCTAATTCAATTATGAAGTTATATAATTGCTCAATTTGTGAACTTCTATTAAGTTTATAATTTTTGTCAATTCATTCTATTTATTAGTATTTTTTTTCTCAATTTATAGATATTTTGTAATATATATTTTTTCATAGAAAAATTGAAAAGAAACAATATTATCAAATTTTGTACTTACACTTTCTTCGTGATAAACCATCCGAGATATTATAATAATAATAATAATAATAATAATAATAAGAGAGTCAGGATGCATGCTAGAGGTAGCAGAAATATAATAAGGACGGACCAAACAATAAAACTACTTTTCTAACCTAGCGGTGCATCTTTAAACATATATAGTATAATAGTAGTGTATTGACGCACAATTTCAAATAATTGTTTAATATATAGTCATGGATTGCTATATATTTCACGTAGATTCAAACATGGGTTAGTGTTGGTATCTGCACAAAATTGTGATCCAAATATGAATTAGTAAGTTATGAGCAGTGTTGGTTTGTGCTATTTTGCTAATTCAATAAAATGATAGAATTAGCAAATTAGCACATGTCATAATTACCAAAATTATTATTTTATTACATTGTCATCATCATCTTGATATTATTATTATTATTATTATTATTATTATTATTATTATTATTATTATTATTATTATTATTGTAACTGTCATTATTATTATTTTTATTATTATTGTAATTGTAATTGTCATTATCATTATTATTATTGTAATTGTTATTATTTTATTATTATTATTATTGTTGTTGTTGTTGTTATTGTTATTATTATTATTATTGTAATTGTCATTATTATTATTATTATCATTATTTTATTATTATAGTTATTATGATTATGATTATTTATTATATGTTTTACTTTTTTATTTTGTGTTATTATTTTTATATTATTATCATTATATTATTATTGTATTATCATTATATTATAAATTGATATCAATATTTTATTATTTTATTATTAATCCGTTAGAAAACTAAAATAATTTATTATTTTACTAATTCTCGCCATCACTACTCCAAATGTACAATTCAAACAACATTTTCACTAACCTAGATAGCACAAAATTAGCACTATTTTTGCACTAACCTAGATAGCAAAAAATAATCACTATTTCAACCATTAAACTAGATAGCACTATTTTTGCACTAACCTAGATAGCAAAAAATAATCACTATTTCAACCACTATTTCAACCACTAATCTAGATAGCACTATTTTTGCACTAACCTAGATAGCAAAAAATAATCACTATTTCAACCACTAATCTAGATATCACTATTTTTGCACTAACCATGACATGATTCAAACGCACCGTAGAATTTTAAATATAGTAATCTATGCCTTACAAAGAATCAATCATTTATATTTTCTCAAAGAAACGTCAAAAGTATTATTAAACTATTTGACAAAAAATAGAATCCGGATAATTAGAAGTTTAAAGCCAACCGTTTCTCTTAATAATAGACTCATTGTTCTAATAAGCATTTTTGTCTTGCAAGAGAAATCAACCAGTTTCTTTCTTAACTGGTAGCTACAGGATCAGTACAAGAAAAAATTATCTTAAATTTAGTTGCTCACTTCATTGGAATATAATAATTATAATAATAATATTCATATTGAAACACATGTACCGTTTTCATTATTAAATATTATAATCTACATATCAACTTTCTGACGACGAACCAGATTATACAACCTTTTTATACCTAACCCTATAATCACTTACACATATTTGATATCGTTTCAATCCAATTTTTTTCTTCCTACGATAATCACAAAAATACGTAATTAATAGGTAGTGTGAATCCTAATTTATACTTAATTTTCAATAAAAATAAACTCGAGGATACCATCTTACTTTTTTCTCCAATAAATAAAAATGACTGCTAAAATCTTGTTAAATAAGTAAATAATAGAGAAGGTATCGATTCCAGCTGGAACAAAACAGAAGTTATACTTATTCCATGTGGACTATTTTATGGTGTATGCACCAACACACACTTCTCAAAGTTTGGTACATAAACCATGTCTACCTAAATATCCTCCGTATTTTCCGGTAATCAGTGCTTACGTGTCGCATGCCTGTTATGTTGTGTCTAAATCATATGATACCTTCCCCCCCTCAAAAAAAATCATATGATACCCACGTGAAGAGAAGACTCCGTCGGCTTCATCACAGTCGTTGATTACAGAATTTATTACTAGAAAAATTTTGAACCGTTGGATTTCAGGATAAGGTCAGATGGGGAACAAATCAGAGGGCCACGAATATTCTCACGATGTAATAACAGCAAATGGGGATAGTCAATAGTGGCGAATGAAGTGTCGACACGTTTAGTCATGGTGAGAGAATAGCGTGTCTTGTTGGTTTGCCAAAAAGTGCAAGTGTTTCCACGTGGCACATATGACAAATATGAAGGAAAAAATTGCCGAATGAAAATGAATACATAAATAAATAAATAAATTTATGTGGACTTGGTTCATGAAATGTGGAGCTATGAATATAAGAAATTAGAGTGAACACTGAGCATTTTTATAAAAGAAAAACAAAGTTCAATTCAATTTTTGGCTGTTCATGCAGTATGGTTGAATATATATTGTGGTAAAATTACTATTTCGTTTGTTTATTTTAACAATGAAGCAGTTTCTTAATTCTTTTCTCAAACAATAAAAAGATCACCAATCTAAATCCTCATACAATAGAACTATATAAGGATATAATAACGACTTTTTGTGCCTTTCAACTGCATTCCTCAATAATCATAATTACAATTAGCGAAGAGCTGGTGCTTGATCAAACATAGTTTTTTTAGTTTGATTATCAAATTTCACATACGAATGACTCAAATTTCGATTTATCATCTTTGATAAATTTTTTATATCAAAATTTTGTAGAATACAGAAAATTTCTATTTTTAGGGTTTATTAAATATTTGTTTTAAATTTTTTAAAATGACATATTTTATGTATAAATATTTATTATTTTATTATTATTTCGAAGTCACCTTAGAAAATCTGAAACAAGTATTTTAAAAACTAAAAAATTCTTGTGTTCCATAATTGTTTATATAAAAAAGTATTAAACATGATAAATTAAAATATGAATGGTCCGTTTATAATAATTAACGATCGAGCGACCGAAGGACATATGCTTGATCATGCATTAAGAAAATCTTTCCATTTACTTAACTATGTCACCTACTTCCATCTAGAGTTGTGACGAAGGGTCGGGTCGGGTCGGGCACGGGTCGACCCGCACGGGTTCAAGGGTCCGACGGGTCATGGGTCCCCGGGTCTCACGGGTCGGGTTTGCACGGGTCCAAAGTCCGAAAGGGCAACTCGACCCGTGATAGACCCCCACGGGTCTCACGGGCACGGGTCGGGTCGGGTCGGGCACGGGTCACGAGTTTGTGGGGGGCGGGTCCGACCCGGCGGGATTTTCAAATTTTTTTTTTAATTTTAAAGTTTGTAAATGATAAATGCCTCTAAAAAATCCGGAAAAATCCCAAAAAAATTCAAAAAAATGAACGAAAATTCAGAAAAAAAATTTGTAATATTTTAAAAAATATATTTTATAATTATATCATTTTTATTTATGATATTTCTTAAAATAAAAAATATTCATATAATGTTCAAAAAACTCTAAATTCTCAATAAATTCGAAAAAATGTTAAAAAAATAAAAAATGCACAAAAATTCAGAAAAAAATTTGTAATATTTTGAAAAATATATTTTATAATTATATCATTTTTATTTATGATATTTCTTAAAATAAAAAATATTCATATAATGTTCAAAAAAATTCTAAATTCTCAATAAATTCGAAAAAATGTTAAAAAAATAAAAAAATGCACAAAAATTCAAAAAAAAATTTGTAATATTTTGAAAAATATATTTTAAAATTATATCATTTTTATTTATGATATTTCTTAAAATAAAAAATATTCATATAATGTTCAAAAAAACCTCTAAATTCTCAATAAATTCGAAAAAATGTTAAAAAAATAAAAATAAAAAAAAAATGCAGAAAAATTCAGAAAAAAATTTGTAATATTTTGAAAAATATATTTTATAATTATATCATTTTTAAAAGTTACCCTCCTTCTTTATTCCGGGCTTGGGACCGGCTATGTGAATAAGACAACATAGGCGGAGTTCTAACTTTTTTTTTTGTTAGTATCATTGGAAAAAATTGTTGTAAAAAAGAAAAATATAATTACAATTACAATTAAAAACTTACTACATTGCACGCATGAATTCATTGTTCAGATACCACAATTCGTCGTCGTCAATGCACAATGGATCATCAGAATCGTCGCCGGCGACAGGACTTCTTGGCATAGTACTACTTTCTTGAGTTTCGACTTCTTGAAAATTAGGATCATGTTGATTACGCTCTTCGGCATCAATCCAATCTTTCAAGCACACAAGTTGCTCGAACCGTGTTGTACCCAATTTGGTGCGTTTGTCGGTCAAAATTCTACCAGCGGAACTGAAACATGACTCGGATGGTACAGTTGACACGGGCACTGCATAAACGTCGCGAGCCATCGCTGCCAAAACAGGATATGCGCCAGAATGTCGCTTCCACCAATCTAGGATGTCGATGTCATCGTCTTCAAAACTTTCCAAACAGTAACTCAACAGTTCGTTAGTGTTTAGCATTTGTGGTTCATCCTCCCTTAGCTCGCTAAGCAAGCCTAAAGAACTGGTCCTTCTATTTGTGATTAAAAAAAGTTATTGAGTGTTAAAAAATTACTAAATAAATTGAGTCTTCAAATATTACTAAATATATTGCATTCATACCTTTGTGGTTGAGTTGGCGCAGAAGCCATCCTTGAGACATGTCGAACATCCCGTCGAATAAAGTAGTCACTTCGGCTTCCACCGTATGATATGGTAACTTCAGATTCTGGTTGTACTTCTGAATCAATCTTGTTGTGTACTTCTTTTTGAAGGCCGGATGCAGACAGTTCGCTATAATAGTGATAGGAGGTACTTCTTCCCAATACTTGAGAAACTTCTCTCTTATTGCCTCAACGATT
>CAXKVX010002683.1:0-32623 GCA_964058865.1 Eleocharis quinqueflora
CTTCGTGGTGGTTTGAAGAAAGGTTACCACACTTAAATTTAGTACATGAAGAAGAAACACCTCTCGTAGTAGGCTATGATGCTTTGTGGTGTTTTCTTGAATGTTTACATCCCATAAATAAAGTATTCGAATCAGAAACACTTCTCGTAGCATGATAGATGCTTTGTGGTGTTTTCTTGAATGTTTCCGACCCATAAATGAAGTATTCGAAGAAGAATCACCTCTTTTAGTAAGCTATGATGATTTGGAGTGTTTTGTTCAATGTTTACCACCCATTAATGAAGTACTAATATCAGAAAAACATCTCGGAGCAGGATATGATGCATTTGTGATGTTTTCTTGAATGTTTACAACCCATAAATGAAGTACTCAAATCAGAAACACTCTTCGTAGCAGAATAAAATGCTTTGTGGTGTTTTTTGAATGCTTACCACCCTTAAATGAAGTACTCAGGCATTAAGCATTTTGAGTGGTATTCTACGCTTCTTCGTGGTGGTAACCTAAAGGTTTGGAGTTTTCTTCAAAGTTTACCACCCATAAATGAAGTAATAGGATCAGAAACACTTCTCGTGGCATGAAAGATGCTTTGTGGTGTTTTCTAGAATGTTTACCTTCCATAAATGAAGTAATCAGACAAGAAGCACTTGAAGCGATATTCTATGTTTCTTCGTGGTGGTTTCAAGAAAGGTTACCACAATTAAATGAAATACAAGAAGAAGAAACACCTCTCGTAGTAGGCTATGATACTTTGTGGTGTTTTCTTGAATGTTTACCACCCATTAATGATGTACATAGACCAGAAACACTTCTCGTAGCAGAATAAGATGCTTTGTGGTGTTTTTTGAATGTTTACCACCCATAAATGAAGTACTCAGACATTAAGCACTTTGATGGGTATTCTACGCTTCTTCGTGGTGGTTTCCTGAAATGTTTGGAGTTTTTTTGAAACTTTACCACCCATAAATGAAGTACTCAGATAAGAAACACATCTCGTAGCAAAATAAGATGCTTTGTGGTGTTCTCTTGAATGTTACCACCCATAAATGAAGTAATCAGATAAGATGCACTTGGAGTGCTATTCTTTGCTTCTTCGTGGTGGTTTCAAAAAGGTTACCACACTTAAATTAAGTACACGAAGAAGAAACACCTCTCGTAGTAGGCTATGATGCTTTGTGTTGTTTTCTTGATTGTTTACCACCCATTAATGAAGTACTAAGATCATAAAAACATCTCGTCGCAGGATAAGATGCTTTGTGGTTGTTTTCTTGATTGTTTACCACACATAAATTAAGTACACAGACATGAAGCAATTAGAGTTGTATTCTACGCTTGTTCGTGGTGGATTCCTGAAAGGTTTGGAGTTTTATTGAAAGTTTACCAACCATAAATGAAGTACTCCGATCACAAACACTTCTCGTAGCAGAATAAGATGCTTGTGGTGTTTTTTTGAATGTTTACCACCCACAAATGTAGTACTCAGACATTAATCACTTTGAGTGGTATTCTACGCTTCTTCGTGGTGGTTTCCTGAAAGGTTTGGAGTTTTCTTGAAAGTTTACCAACCATAAATGAAGTAATTGGATCAGAAACACTTCTTGTAGCATGATAGATGCTTTGTGGTGATTTCTTGAATGTTTACCACCCATAAATGAAGTAATCAGACAAGAAGCACTTGCAGCGATATTCTATGCTTCTTCGTGGTGGTTTCAAGAAAGGTTACCACACTTAAATGAAATACACGAAGAAGAAACTCCTCTCGTAGTAGGCTATGATGCTTTGTGGTGTTTTCTTGAATGTTTACAACCCATAAATGAAGTACTCGAATCAGAAACACTTCTCGTAGCATGATAGATGCTTTGTGGTGATTTCTTGAATGTTTACCACCCATAAATGAAGTAATCAGACAAGAAGCACTTGGAGTGATATTATATGCTTCTTCGTGGTGGTTTGAAGAAAGGTTACCACACTTAAATTTAGTACATGAAGAAGAAACACCTCTCGTAGTAGGCTATGATGCTTTGTGGTGTTTTCTTGAATGTTTACATCCCATAAATAAAGTATTCGAATCAGAAACACTTCTCGTAGCATGATAGATGCTTTGTGGTGTTTTCTTGAATGTTTCCGACCCATAAATGAAGTATTCGAAGAAGAATCACCTCTTTTAGTAAGCTATGATGATTTGGAGTGTTTTGTTCAATGTTTACCACCCATTAATGAAGTACTAATATCAGAAAAACATCTCGGAGCAGGATATGATGCATTTGTGATGTTTTCTTGAATGTTTACAACCCATAAATGAAGTACTCAAATCAGAAACACTCTTCGTAGCAGAATAAAATGCTTTGTGGTGTTTTTTGAATGCTTACCACCCTTAAATGAAGTACTCAGACATTAAGCATTTTGAGTGGTATTCTACGCTTCTTCGTGGTGGTAACCTAAAGGTTTGGAGTTTCCTTCAAAGTTTACCACCCATAAATGAAGTAATAGGATCAGAAACACTTCTCGTGGCATGAAAGATGCTTTGTGGTGTTTTCTTGAATGTTTACCATCCATAAATGAAGTAATCAGACAAGAAGCACTTGAAGCGATATTCTATGTTTCTTCGTGGTGGTTTCAAGAAAGGTTACCAGAATTAAATGAAATACAAGAAGAAGAAACACCTCTCGTAGTAGGCTATGATTCTTTGTGGTGTTTTCTTGAATGTTTACCACCCATTAATGAAGTACATAGACCAGAAACACTTCTCGTAGCAGAATAAGATGCTTTGTGGTGTTTTTTGAATGTTGACCACCCATAAATGAAGTACTCAGACATTAAGCACTTTGATGGGTATTCTACGCTTCTTCGTGGTGGTTTCCTGAAATGTTTGGAGTTTTTTTGAAACTTTACCACCCATAAATGAAGTACTCAGATAAGAAACACATCTCGTAGCAAAATAAGATGCTTTGTGGTGTTCTCTTGAATGTTACCACCCATAAATGAAGTAATCAGATAAGATGCACTTGGAGTGCTATTCTTTGCTTCTTCGTGGTGGTTTCAAAAAGGTTACCACACTTAAATTAAGTACACGAAGAAGAAACACCTCTCGTAGTAGGCTATGATGCTTTGTGTTGTTTTCTTGATTGTTTACCACCCATTAATGAAGTACTAAGATCATAAAAACATCTCGTCGCAGGATAAGATGCTTTGTGGTTGTTTTCTTGATTGTTTACCACACATAAATTAAGTACACAGACATGAAGCAATTAGAGTTGTATTCTACGCTTGTTCGTGGTGGATTCCTGAAAGGTTTGGAGTTTTATTGAAAGTTTACCAACCATAAATGAAGTACTCCGATCACAAACACTTCTCGTAGCAGAATAAGATGCTTGTGGTGTTTTTTTGAATGTTTACCACCCACAAATGTAGTACTCAGACATTAATCACTTTGAGTGGTATTCTACGCTTCTTCGTGGTGGTTTCCTGAAAGGTTTGGAGTTTTCTTGAAAGTTTACCAACCATAAATGAAGTAATTGGATCAGAAACACTTCTTGTAGCATGATAGATGCTTTGTGGTGATTTCTTGAATGTTTACCACCCATAAATGAAGTAATCAGACAAGAAGCACTTGCAGCGATATTCTATGCTTCTTCGTGGTGGTTTCAAGAAAGGTTACCACACTTAAATGAAATACACGAAGAAGAAACTCCTCTCGTAGTAGGCTATGATGCTTTGTGGTGTTTTCTTGAATGTTTACAACCCATAAATGAAGTACTCGAATCAGAAACACTTCTCGTAGCATGATAGATGCTTTGTGGTGATTTCTTGAATGTTTACCACCCATAAATGAAGTAATCAGACAAGAAGCACTTGGAGTGATATTATATGCTTCTTCGTGGTGGTTTGAAGAAAGGTTACCACACTTAAATTTAGTACATGAAGAAGAAACACCTCTCGTAGTAGGCTATGATGCTTTGTGGTGTTTTCTTGAATGTTTACATCCCATAAATAAAGTATTCGAATCAGAAACACTTCTCGTAGCATGATAGATGCTTTGTGGTGTTTTCTTGAATGTTTCCGACCCATAAATGAAGTATTCGAAGAAGAATCACCTCTTTTAGTAAGCTATGATGATTTGGAGTGTTTTGTTCAATGTTTACCACCCATTAATGAAGTACTAATATCAGAAAAACATCTCGGAGCAGGATATGATGCATTTGTGATGTTTTCTTGAATGTTTACAACCCATAAATGAAGTACTCAAATCAGAAACACTCTTCGTAGCAGAATAAAATGCTTTGTGGTGTTTTTTGAATGCTTACCACCCTTAAATGAAGTACTCAGACATTAAGCATTTTGAGTGGTATTCTACGCTTCTTCGTGGTGGTAACCTAAAGGTTTGGAGTTTCCTTCAAAGTTTACCACCCATAAATGAAGTAATAGGATCAGAAACACTTCTCGTGGCATGAAAGATGCTTTGTGGTGTTTTCTTGAATGTTTACCATCCATAAATGAAGTAATCAGACAAGAAGCACTTGAAGCGATATTCTATGTTTCTTCGTGGTGGTTTCAAGAAAGGTTACCAGAATTAAATGAAATACAAGAAGAAGAAACACCTCTCGTAGTAGGCTATGATTCTTTGTGGTGTTTTCTTGAATGTTTACCACCCATTAATGAAGTACATAGACCAGAAACACTTCTCGTAGCAGAATAAGATGCTTTGTGGTGTTTTTTGAATGTTGACCACCCATAAATGAAGTACTCAGACATTAAGCACTTTGATGGGTATTCTACGCTTCTTCGTGGTGGTTTCCTGAAATGTTTGGAGTTTTTTTGAAACTTTACCACCCATAAATGAAGTACTCAGATAAGAAACACATCTCGTAGCAAAATAAGATGCTTTGTGGTGTTCTCTTGAATGTTACCACCCATAAATGAAGTAATCAGATAAGATGCACTTGGAGTGCTATTCTTTGCTTCTTCGTGGTGGTTTCAAAAAGGTTACCACACTTAAATTAAGTACACGAAGAAGAAACACCTCTCGTAGTAGGCTATGATGCTTTGTGTTGTTTTCTTGATTGTTTACCACCCATTAATTAAGTACTAAGATCATAAAAACATCTCGTCGCAGGATAAGATGCTTTGTGGTTGTTTTCTTGATTGTTTACCACCCATAAATTAAGTACACAGACATGAAGCAATTAGAGTTGTATTCTACGCTTGTTCGTGGTGGTTTACAGAAATATTTGGAGTTCTCTTGAATGTTTATCACCCATAAATGAAGTATTTAGATCAGAAACACTTCTCGTAGTAGGATAAGATGCTTTGCGGTGTTTTCTTGATTATTTACCACCCATAAATTAAGTAAACATACATGAAGCACTTAGATTGGTATTCTACGTTTCTTCGTTTCTTGAATGTTTGGAGTTCTTTTTAAAGGTTACCAACCATAAATGAAGTACTATGGCCAGAAACACTTTTCGTAGAAGGATAAGATGCTTTGTGGTGTTTTTTTTAATGTTTACCACCCATAAGTTAATTATTCTGAAAAGACGCACTTAGATTGGCATTCTACGCTTCTTCGTGGTGGATTCCTGAAAGGTTTGGAGTTTTATTGAAAGTTTACCAACCATAAATGAAGTACTCCGATAACAAACACTTCTCGTAGCAGAATAATATTCTTGTGGTGTTTTTTTGAATGTTTACCACCCACAAATGTAGTACTCAGACATTAATCACTTTGAGTGGTATTCTACGCTTCTTCGTGGTGGTTTCCTGAAAGGTTTGGAGTTTTCTTGAAAGTTTACCAACCATAAATGAAGTAATTGGATCAGAAACACTTCTTGTAGCATGATAGATGCTTTGTGGTGATTTCTTGAATGTTTACCACCCATAAATGAAGTAATCAGACAAGAAGCACTTGGAGCGATATTCTATGCTTCTTCGTGGTGGTTTCAAGAAAGGTTACCACACTTAAAGGAAATACACGAAGAAGAAACTCCTCTCGTAGTAGGCTATGATGCTTTGTGGTGTTTTCTTGAATGTTTACAACCCATAAATGAAGTACTCGAATCAGAAACACTTCTCGTAGCATGATAGATGCTTTGTGGTGATTTCTTGAGTGTTTACCACCCATAAATGAAGTAATCAGACAAGAAGCACTTGGAGTGATATTATATGCTTCTTCGTGGTGGTTTCAAGAAAGGTTACCACACTTAAATTTAGTACATGAAGAAGAAACACCTCTCGTAGTAGGCTATGATGCTTTGTGGTGTTTTCTTGAATGTTTACATCCCATAAATAAAGTACTCGAATCAGAAACACTTCTCGTAGCATGATAGATGCTTTGTGGTGTTTTCTTGAATGTTTCCGACCCATAAATGAAGTATTCGAAGAAGAATCACCTCTTTTAGTAAGCTATGATGATTTGGAGTGTTTTGTTCAATGTTTAGCACCCATTAATGAAGTACTAATATCAGAAAAACATCTCGGAGCAGGATATGATGCATTTGTGATGTTTTCTTGAATGTTTACAACCCATAAATGAAGTACTCAAATCAGAAACACTCTTCGTAGCAGAATAAAATGCTTTGTGGTGTTTTTTGAATGCTTACCACCCTTAAATGAAGTACTCAGACATTAAGCATTTTGAGTGGTATTCTACGCTTCTTCGTGGTGGTAACCTAAAGGTTTGGAGTTTCCTTCAAAGTTTACCACCCATAAATGAAGTAATAGGATCAGAAACACTTCTCGTGGCATGAAAGATGCTTTGTGGTGTTTTCTTGAATGTTTACCATCCATAAATGAAGTAATCAGACAAGAAGCACTTGAAGCGATATTCTATGTTTCTTCGTGGTGGTTTCAAGAAAGGTTACCACAATTAAATGAAATACAAGAAGAAGAAACACCTCTCGTAGTAGGCTATGATTCTTTGTGGTGTTTTCTTGAATGTTTACCACCCATTAATGAAGTACATAGACCAGAAACACTTCTCGTAGCAGAATAAGATGCTTTGTGGTGTTTTTTGAATGTTGACCACCCATAAATGAAGTACTCAGACATTAAGCACTTTGATGGGTATTCTACGCTTCTTCGTGGTGGTTTCCTGAAATGTTTGGAGTTTTTTTGAAACTTTACCACCCATAAATGAAGTACTCAGATAAGAAACACATCTCGTAGCAAAATAAGATGCTTTGTGGTGTTCTCTTGAATGTTACCACCCATAAATGAAGTAATCAGATAAGATGCACTTGGAGTGCTATTCTTTGCTTCTTCGTGGTGGTTTCAAAAAGGTTACCACACTTAAATTAAGTACACGAAGAAGAAACACCTCTCGTAGTAGGCTATGATGCTTTGTGTTGTTTTCTTGATTGTTTACCACCCATTAATGAAGTACTAAGATCATAAAAACATCTCGTCGCAGGATAAGATGCTTTGTGCTTGTTTTCTTGATTGTTTACCACCCATAAATTAAGTACACAGACATGAAGCAATTAGAGTTGTATTCTACGCTTGTTCGTGGTGGTTTACAGAAATATTTGGAGTTCTCTTGAATGTTTACCACCCATAAATGAAGTATTTAGATCAGAAACACTTCTCGTAGTAGGATAAGATGCTTTGCGGTGTTTTCTTGATTATTTACCACCCATAAATTAAGTAAACATACATGAAGCACTTAGATTGGTATTCTACGCTTCTTCGTTTCTTGAATGTTTGGAGTTCTTTTTAAAGGTTACCAACCATAAATGAAGTACTATGGCCAGAAACACTTTTCGTAGAAGGATAAGATGCTTTGTGGTGTTTTTTTTAATGTTTACCACCCATAAGTTAATTATTCTGAAAAGACGCACTTAGATTGGCATTCTACGCTTCTTCGTGGTGGATTCCTGAAAGGTTTGGAGTTTTATTGAAAGTTTACCAACCATAAATGAAGTACTCCGATAACAAACACTTCTCGTAGCAGAATAATATTCTTGTGGTGTTTTTTTGAATGTTTACCACCCACAAATGTAGTACTCAGACATTAATCACTTTGAGTGGTATTCTACGCTTCTTCGTGGTGGTTTCCTGAAAGGTTTGGAGTTTTCTTGAAAGTTTACCAACCATAAAATAAGTAATTGGATCAGAAACACTTCTTGTAGCATGATAGATGCTTTGTGGTGATTTCTTGAATGTTTACCACCCATAAATGAAGTAATCAGACAAGAAGCACTTGGAGCGATATTCTATGCTTCTTCGTGGTGGTTTCAAGAAAGGTTACCACACTTAAAGGAAATACACGAAGAAGAAACTCCTCTCGTAGTAGGCTATGATGCTTTGTGGTGTTTTCTTGAATGTTTACAACCCATAAATGAAGTACTCGAATCAGAAACACTTCTCGTAGCATGATAGATGCTTTGTGGTGATTTCTTGAGTGTTTACCACCCATAAATGAAGTAATCAGACAAGAAGCACTTGGAGTGATATTATATGCTTCTTCGTGGTGGTTTCAAGAAAGGTTACCACACTTAAATTTAGTACATGAAGAAGAAACACCTCTCGTAGTAGGCTATGATGCTTTGTGGTGTTTTCTTGAATGTTTACATCCCATAAATAAAGTACTCGAATCAGAAACACTTCTCGTAGCATGATAGATGCTTTGTGGTGTTTTCTTGAATGTTTCCGACCCATAAATGAAGTATTCGAAGAAGAATCACCTCTTTTAGTAAGCTATGATGATTTGGAGTGTTTTGTTCAATGTTTACCACCCATTAATGAAGTACTAATATCAGAAAAACATCTCGGAGCAGGATATGATGCATTTGTGATGTTTTCTTGAATGTTTACAACCCATAAATGAAGTACTCAAATCAGAAACACTCTTCGTAGCAGAATAAAATGCTTTGTGGTGTTTTTTGAATGCTTACCACCCTTAAATGAAGTACTCAGACATTAAGCATTTTGAGTGGTATTCTACGCTTCTTCGTGGTGGTAACCTAAAGGTTTGGAGTTTCCTTCAAAGTTTACCACCCATAAATGAAGTAATAGGATCAGAAACACTTCTCGTGGCATGAAAGATGCTTTGTGGTGTTTTCTTGAATGTTTACCATCCATAAATGAAGTAATCCGAAAAGAAGCACTTGAAGCGATATTCTATGTTTCTTCGTGGTGGTTTCAAGAAAGGTTACCACAATTAAATGAAATACAAGAAGAAGAAACACCTCTCGTAGTAGGCTATGATTCTTTGTGGTGTTTTCTTGAATGTTTACTACCCATTAATGATGTACATAGACCAGAAACACTTCTCGTAGCAGAATAAGATGCTTTGTGGTGTTTTTTGAATGTTTACCACCCATAAATGAAGTACTCAGACATTAAGCACTTTGATGGGTATTCTACGCTTCTTCGTGGTGGTTTCCTGAAATGTTTGGAGTATTTTTGAAACTTTACCACCCATAAATGAAGTACTCAGATAAGAAACACATCTCGTAGCAAAATAAGATGCTTTGTGGTGTTCTCTTGAATGTTACCACCCATAAATGAAGTAATCAGATAAGATGCACTTGGAGTGCTATTCTTTGCTTCTTCGTGGTGGTTTCAAAAAGGTTACCACACTTAAATTAAGTACACGAAGAAGAAACACCTCTCGTAGTAGGCTATGATGCTTTGTGTTGTTTTCTTGATTGTTTACCACCCATTAATGAAGTACTAAGATCATAAAAACATCTCGTCGCAGGATAAGATGCTTTGTGGTTGTTTTCTTGATTGTTTACCACACATAAATTAAGTACACAGACATGAAGCAATTAGAGTTGTATTCTACGCTTGTTCGTGGTGGATTCCTGAAAGGTTTGGAGTTTTATTGAAAGTTTACCAACCATAAATGAAGTACTCCGATCACAAACACTTCTCGTAGCAGAATAAGATGCTTGTGGTGTTTTTTTGAATGTTTACCACCCACAAATGTAGTACTCAGACATTAATCACTTTGAGTGGTATTCTACGCTTCTTCGTGGTGGTTTCCTGAAAGGTTTGGAGTTTTCTTGAATGTTTACCAACCATAAATGAAGTAATTGGATCAGAAACACTTCTTGTAGCATGATAGATGCTTTGTGGTGATTTCTTGAATGTTTACCACCCATAAATGAAGTAATCAGACAAGAAGCACTTGCAGCGATATTCTATGCTTCTTCGTGGTGGTTTCAAGAAAGGTTACCACACTTAAATGAAATACACGAAGAAGAAACTCCTCTCGTAGTAGGCTATGATGCTTTGTGGTGTTTTCTTGAATGTTTACAACCCATAAATGAAGTACTCGAATCAGAAACACTTCTCGTAGCATGATAGATGCTTTGTGGTGATTTCTTGAATGTTTACCACCCATAAATAAAGTAATCAGACAAGAAGCACTTGGAGCGATATTATATGCTTCTTCGTGGTGGTTTCAAGAAAGGTTACCACACTTAAATTTAGTACATGAAGAAGAAACACCTCTCGTAGTAGGCTATGATGCTTTGTGGTGTTTTCTTGAATGTTTACATCCCATAAATAAAGTACTCGAATCAGAAACACTTCTCGTAGCATGTATGATGCTTTGTGGTGTTTTCTTGAATGTTTCCGACCCATAAATGAAGTATTCGAAGAAGAATCATCTCTTTTAGTAAGCTATGATGATTTGGAGTGTTTTGTTCAATGTTTAGCACCCATTAATGAAGTACTAATATCAGAAAAACATCTCGGAGCAGGATATGATGCATTTGTGATGTTTTCTTGAATGTTTACAACCCATAAATGAAGTACTCGAATCAGAAACACTTCTCGTAGCATGATAGATGCTTTGTGGTGATTTCTTGAATGTTTACCACCCATAAATGAAGTAATCAGACAAGAAGCACTTGGAGTGATATTATATGCTTCTTCGTGGTGGTTTCAAGAAAGGTTACCACACTTAAATTTAGTACATGAAGAAGAAACACCTCTCGTAGTAGGCTATGATGCTTTGTGGTGTTTTCTTGAATGTTTACATCCCATAAATAAAGTACTCGAATCAGAAACACTTCTCGTAGCATGATAGATGCTTTGTGGTGTTTTCTTGAATGTTTCCGACCCATAAATGAAGTATTCGAAGAAGAATCACCTCTTTTAGTAAGCTATGATGATTTGGAGTGTTTTGTTCAATGTTTAGCACCCATTAATGAAGTACTAATATCAGAAAAACATCTCGGAGCAGGATATGATGCATTTGTGATGTTTTCTTGAATGTTTACAACCCATAAATGAAGTACTCAAATCAGAAACACTCTTCGTAGCAGAATAAAATGCTTTGTGGTGTTTTTTGAATGCTTACCACCCTGAAATGAAGTACTCAGACATTAAGCATTTTGAGTGGTATTCTACGCTTCTTCGTGGTGGTAACCTAAAGGTTTGGAGTTTCCTTCAAAGTTTACCACCCATAAATGAAGTAATAGGATCAGAAACACTTCTCGTGGCATGAAAGATGCTTTGTGGTGTTTTCTTGAATGTTTACCATCCATAAATGAAGTAATCAGACAAGAAGCACTTGAAGCGATATTCTATGTTTCTTCGTGGTGGTTTCAAGAAAGGTTACCACAATTAAATGAAATACAAGAAGAAGAAACACCTCTCGTAGTAGGCTATGATTCTTTGTGGTGTTTTCTTGAATGTTTACCACCCATTAATGAAGTACATAGACCAGAAACACTTCTCGTAGCAGAATAAGATGCTTTGTGGTGTTTTTTGAATGTTGACCACCCATAAATGAAGTACTCAGACATTAAGCACTTTGATGGGTATTCTACGCTTCTTCGTGGTGGTTTCCTGAAATGTTTGGAGTTTTTTTGAAACTTTACCACCCATAAATGAAGTACTCAGATAAGAAACACATCTCGTAGCAAAATAAGATGCTTTGTGGTGTTCTCTTGAATGTTACCACCCATAAATGAAGTAATCAGATAAGATGCACTTGGAGTGCTATTCTTTGCTTCTTCGTGGTGGTTTCAAAAAGGTTACCACACTTAAATTAAGTACACGAAGAAGAAACACCTCTCGTAGTAGGCTATGATGCTTTGTGTTGTTTTCTTGATTGTTTACCACCCATTAATGAAGTACTAAGATCATAAAAACATCTCGTCGCAGGATAAGATGCTTTGTGCTTGTTTTCTTGTTTGTTTACCACCCATAAATTAAGTACACAGACATGAAGCAATTAGAGTTGTATTCTACGCTTGTTCGTGGTGGTTTACAGAAATATTTGGAGTTCTCTTGAATGTTTACCACCCATAAATGAAGTATTTAGATCAGAAACACTTCTCGTAATAGGATAAGATGCTTTGCGGTGTTTTCTTGATTATTTACCACCCATAAATTAAGTAAACATACATGAAGCACTTAGATTGGTATTCTACGCTTCTTCGTTTCTTGAATGTTTGGAGTTCTTTTTAAAGGTTACCAACCATAAATGAAGTACTATGGCCAGAAACACTTCTTGTAGAAGGATAAGATGCTTTGTGGTGTTTTTTTTAATGTTTACCACCCATAAGTTAATTATTCTGAAAAGACGCACTTAGATTGGCATTCTACGCTTCTTCGTGGTGGATTCCTGAAAGGTTTGGAGTTTTATTGAAAGTTTACCAACCATAAATGAAGTACTCCGATCACAAACACTTCTCGTAGCAGAATAAGATGCTTGTGGTGTTTTTTTGAATGTTTACCACCCACAAATGAAGTAATAGGAACAGAAACACTTTTCGTAGCATGAGAGATGCTTTGTGGTATTTTCTTGAATGTTTACCACTCATAAATGCAGTATTCGAAGAAGAATCACCTCACTTAGTAGGCTATGATTCTTTGGGGTGTTTTCTTCAATGTTTACCACCCATTAATGAAGTACTCATATCTAAAAAATATCTCGGAGCATGATATGATGCTTTGTGTTGTTTTCTTGAATGTTTACAACACATAAATGAAGTACTCGAATCAGAAACACTTCTCGTAGCATGATAGATGCTTTGTGGTGTTTTCTTGAATGCTTACCACCCAAAAATGAAGTACTCGAATCAGAAACACTTTTCATAGCATGATAGATGCTTTGTGGTGTTTTCTTGAATGTTTACCACCCATAAATGAAGTATTCAAAGAAGAATCACCTCTTTTAGTAGGCTATGATGCTTTGGAGTGTTTTCTTCAATGTTTACCACCCATTAATTAAGTACTCATATCATAAAAATATCTCAGAGCAGGATATGATGCCTTTGTTGTGTTTTGTAGAATGTTTACAATCCATAAATGAAGTACTCGAATCAGAAACACTTCTCGTAGCAGAAAAAGATGCTTTGTGGTGTTTTTTGAATGTTTACCACCCATAAATAAATTACTCAGACATTAAGCACTTTGAGTGGTATTCTACGGTTCTTCGTGGTGGTTTCCTGAATGTTTTGGAGTTTTCTTGAAATTTTACCACCCATAAATGAAGTAATAGTATCAGAAACACTTCTCGTGGCATGATAGATTCTTTGTGGTGTTTTCTTGAGTGTTTACCAGCCATAAATGAAGTATTCGAAGAAGAATCACCTCTTTTAGTAGGCTATGATGCTTTGTGGTGTTTTCTAGAATGTTTACCGCTCATTAATGAAGTAGTCATATCAGAAAAACATATCGGAGCAGGATATGATGCTTTGTGGTGTTTTCTTTATTGTTTACAACCCATAAATGAAGTACTCAAATCAGAAACACTTTCTCGTAGCAGAATAAGATGATTTGTTGTGTTTTCTTGTATGTTTACCACGCATAAATTAAGTACTCAGACATGAATCACTTAGATTGGTATTCTATGCTTCTTCGTGATAGTTTCCTGAAAGTTTGGAGTTCTCTTGAAAGGTTACAACCCATAAATGAAGTAATAGGATCAGAAACACTTCTCGTAGGATGATAGATGCTTTGTGGTGTTTTATTGAATGTTTACCTCCCATAAATGAAGTAATCGGACAAGAAGCACTTGGAGTAGTATTCTACGCTTCTTCGTGGTGGTTCCAAGAAAGGTTACCACACTTAAATTAACAAGAAGAAGAAACATCTCTCGTAGTAGGCTATGATGCTTTGTGTTGTTTTCTTGAATGTTTACCACCCATTAATGAAGTACTAAGATGAGAAAAACATCTCGTAGCAGGATATGAAGCTTTGTGGTGTTTTTGTGAATGTTTACCACCCTTAAATGATGTAATCAGATATGAAGCACTTAGAGTGGAATTCTACGCTTCTTCGTGGTGGTTTACAGAAATGTTTGGAGTTCTCTTGATTGTTTACCACCAATAAATGAAGTACACAGACATGAAGCAATTAGAGTTGTATTCTACGCTTGTTCGTGGTGGTTTACAGAAATATTTGGAGTTCTCTTGAATGTTTACCACCCATAAATGAAGTATTTAGATCAGAAACACTTCTCGTAGCATGATAGATGCTTTGTGGTGTTTTATTGAATGTTTACCACCCACAAATTAAGTACTCAGACATGAAGCACATGGATTGGTATTCTACGCTTCTTCGTGATGGTTTCCAGAAAGTTTAGTGTTCTCTTGAAAGGTTACCACCCATAAATGAAGTACTCCGGTCAGAAACACTTCTTGTAGAAGGATAAGATGCTTTGTGTTTTTTTTTTTTAATGTTTACCACCCAAAAGTAAATTACGCTAACAAGACTCACTTAGATTCGCATTCTAGGATTCTTCGTGGTGGTTTTCTGAAAGGATTGGAGTTTTCTTGAAAGTTTACCACCCATAAATGAAGTACTCAGATCAGAAATACTTCTGGTAGCAGAATTAGATTCTTTGTGGTGTTTTTTGAATGTTTACCATCAATAAATTAAGTAATCAGACAAGAAGCACTTGGAGTGGTATTCTATGCTTCTTCATGGTGGTTTCAAGAAAGGTTATGATGTTTTGTGGTGTTTTCTCGAATGTTTACCACCCATTAATGAAGTACTCAGATCAGAAAAACATCTTGTAGCAGGATATGATGCATTGTGGTGTTTTCTTGAAGGTTTACCACCCATAAATTAAGTACTCAAACATGAAGCACTTAGAGTGGTATTCTACGCTTCTTCGTGGTGGTTTCCTGAATGTTTGGAGTTCTCTTGAAAGATTTTCACCCATATATAAAGTACTATGATCAGAAACACTTCTTGTAGAGGGCTAACATGCTTTATTGTGTTTTCTTGAATGTTCACCACCCATAAATGAAGTAATAGGATCAGAAACACTTCTCGTAGCATGATAGATGCTTTGTGGTGTTTTCTTGAATGTTTACCACCCATAAATGAAGTATTCGAAGAAGAATCACCTCTCTTAGTAGACTATGATGCTTTGGGGTCTTTTCTTCAATGTTTACTACCCATTAATGAAGTACTCATATCAGAAAAACGTCTCATAGCAGGATATGATGCTTTGTGATATTTTCTTTAATGTTTACAACCCATAAATGAAGTACTCGAATCAGAAACACTTCTCGTAGCATGATAGATGCTTTGTGGTGTTTTTTAATGTTTATTGTACTCAGACATTAAACGCTCTGAGTGGTATTCTTCGCTTCTTCGTGGTGGTTTCTTGAAAGGTTTGGAGTTTTCTTGAAAGTTTACCACCCATAAATGAAGTAAATGGATCAGAAACACTTCTTGTGGCATGATAGATGCTTTGTTGTGTTTTCTTGAATGTTTACCAGCCATTAATGAAGTACTCAGACTAGAAACACTTCTCGTAGCAGAATAAAATGCTTTGTCGTTTGTTTTAATGTTTACCAACCATAAATGAAGTAATCAGACAAAAAGCACTTGGAGTGGTATTCTATGCTTCTTCGTGGTGGTTTCAAGAAAGTTTACCACACTTAAATTAAGTACATGAAGAAGAAACACCTCTCGTAGTAGGCTATGATGTTTTGTGGTGTTTTCTCGAATGTTTACCACCCATTAATTAAGTACTCAGATCAGAAAACATCTTGTAGCAGGATATGATGCATTGTGGTGTTTTCTTGAAGGTTTACCACCCATAAATTAAGTACTCAAACATGAAGCACTTAGAGTGGTATTTTACGCTTCTTCGTGGTGGTTTCCTGAATGTTTGGAGTTCTCTTGAAAGATTTTCACCCATATATAAAGTACTATGATCAGAAACACTTCTTGTAGAGGGCTAACATGCTTTATTGTGTTTTCTTGAATGTTCACCACCCATAAATGAAGTAATAGGATCAGAAACACTTCTCGTAGCATGATAGATGCTTTGTGGTGTTTTCTTGAATGTTTACCACCCATAAATGAAGTATTCGAAGAAGAATCACCTCTCTTAGTAGACTATGATGCTTTGGGGTCTTTTCTTCAATGTTTACTACCCATTAATGAAGTACTCATATCAGAAAAACGTCTCATAGCAGGATATGATGCTTTGTGATATTTTCTTTAATGTTTACAACCCATAAATGAAGTACTCGAATCAGAAACACTTCTCGTAGCATGATAGATGCTTTGTGGTGTTTTTTAATGTTTATTGTACTCAGACATTAAACGCTCTGAGTGGTATTCTTCGCTTCTTCGTGGTGGTTTCTTGAAAGGTTTGGAGTTTTCTTGAAAGTTTACCACCCATAAATGAAGTAAATGGATCAGAAACACTTCTTGTGGCATGATAGATGCTTTGTTGTGTTTTCTTGAATGTTTACCAGCCATTAATGAAGTACTCAGACTAGAAACACTTCTCGTAGCAGAATAAAATGCTTTGTCGTTTGTTTTAATGTTTACCAACCATAAATGAAGTAATCAGACAAAAAGCACTTGGAGTGGTATTCTATGCTTCTTCGTGGTGGTTTCAAGAAAGTTTACCACACTAAAATTAAGTACATGAAGAAGAAACACCTCTCTTAGTAGGCTATGATGCTTTGTGGTTTTTTCTTGAATGTTTACCACCCATTAATGAAGTACTTAGATCAGAAACTCTTCTCATAATATGATATGATGCTTTGTGGTATTTTCTTGAACGTTTACCACGCATAAATGAAGTAATTAGATATGAAGCAATTACAGTGATACTCTATGCTTCTTCGTGGTGGTTTCATAAAAGTTTTAGAGTTTCATGGAAGGTTACCACTCATTAATGAAGTAATCAGATCAGAAACACTTCTCATAATAGGATAAGATGCTTTGCGGTGTTTTCATGAATGGTTACCACCCAAAAATGAAGTACTTGAATCAGTACCACTTCTCGTAGCATGATAAGATGCTTTGTGCTGTTTTCTGAAATGTTTACCAACAATAAATGAAGTAATCAGGGTATTCTACGCTTCTTCGTCGTGGATTCCTAAAAGGTTTGCATTTCTCTTGAAAGGTTACCACCCATAAATGAAGTACTCGGATCAGAAACACTTATCGTAGCAGGATAAGATGCTTTGTGGTGTTTTCTGGAATGTTTACCACCCATAAATGAAGTAATCAGGCAAGAAGAACTTGGAGTGGTATTCTATGCTTCTTTGTGGTGGTTTTAAGAAAGGTTACTACACTTAAATGAAGTACACGAAGAAGAAACACCTCTCGTAGTAGGTTATGGTGCTTTGTGGTGTTTTCTTGAATGTTTACCACCCATTAATGAAGTACTCAGATCATAAAAACATCTCGTAGCAGGATATGATGCTTTGTGGTGTTTTCTTGAATGTTTACCATCCATAAATGAAGTAATCAGATATGAAGTACTTAGAGTGGTATTCTACGCTTCTTCGTGGTGGTTTACAGAAATGTTTGGAGTTCTCTTGAAAGTTTACCATCCATAAATGAAGTAATAAGATTAGAAACACATCTCATAGCAGGATAAGATGCTTTGTAGTATTTTCTTGATTGTTTACCACTCATAAATGAAGTAATTAGACATGAAGTGCTTAGAGTGGTATTCCGTGGTGGATTCCTAAAAGGTTTGTAGTTCTCTTGAAAGGTTACCACCCATAAATTAAGTACTCTTATCAGAAACACTTCTCCTTGTAGGATAACATGCTTTGCGGTGTTTTCTTAAATGTATACCACCCGTAAATTAAGTACTATGACATGAAGCACTTAGATTGGTATTCTACGATTCTTCGTGGTGGTTTCCTGAAAGTTTGGAGTTCTCTTGAAAGGTACCACTCATAAATGAAATATTATAATTAGAAACACTTCTTGTAAAAGGATAAGATGCTTTGTGGTGTTTTCTTTAATGTTTTCCACCAATAAATTAATTACTTTGACAAGAAGCACTTTGATTGGCATTCTACGCTTCTCCGTGGTGGATTCCTAAAAGGTTTGCAGTTCTCTTCAAAGGTTACCACCTATAAATTAAGTACTCGGATAAGAAACACTTCTCGTAGCAGGATAAGATGCTTTGTGGTGTTTTCTTGAATGTTTACCACCCATAAGTTAATTACTCTGATAAGAAGCTCTTAGATTGGAATTCTACGCTTCTTCGTGGTGGTTTCCTGAAAGGTTTGGAGTTTTCTTGAAAGTTGACATCCCATAAATGAAGTACTCAGATCAGAAACACTTCTTGTAGCAGAATATGATGCTTTATGGTGTTTTTTGAATTGTTACCACTCATAAATGAAGTACTTATACATTAACCACTTTGAGTGGTATTCTACGCTTCTTCGTGGTGGTTTCCTGAAAGGTTTGGAGTTTTATTGAAAGTTTACCACCCATAAATGACGTAATAGGATCAGAAACACTTCTCATAGCACGATAGATGCTTTGTGTTGTTTTCTTGAATGTTTACCACCCATAAATGAAGTAATCAGGCAAGAAGTACTTGGAGTGGTATTCTATGCTTCTTCGTGATGGTTTCAAGAAAGGTTACCAAACTTAAATGAAGTACACGAAGAAGACCTCCTCTCGTAGTAGGCTATGATTCTTTATGGCGTTTTCTGGAATGTTTACCACCCACAAATTAAGTACTCAGACATGAAGCACTTAAATTGGTATTCTACACTTCTTCTTGGTTGTTTCCTGAAAGTTTGGAGTTCTCTTGAAAGGTTACCACCCATAATTGAAGTACTATGATTAGAAACACTTCTCGTAGAAGGATAAGATGTTTTGTGGTGTTTTCTTGAATGTTTACCACCCATAAGTTAATTAATCTGACAAGAAGCGCTTAGAATGGCATTCTACGCTTCTTCATGGTGATTTCCTGAAAGGTTTGGAGTTTTCTTGAAAGTTTACCACCCATAAATGAAGTACTCAGATCAGAAACACTTCTCGTAGCAGAATAAGATGCTTTTGTGGTGTTTTTTGAATGTTTACCACCCATAAAGGAAGTACTCAGACATTAATCACTTTAAGTGGTATTCTACGCTTCTTCGTGGTGGTTTCTCGAAAGGTTTGGAGTTTTTTGAATGTTTACCACCCATAAATGAAGTAATAGGATTAGAAACACTTCTCGTAGCATGATAGATGCTTTAGGGTGTTTTCTTGATTGTGTACCATCTATAAATGAAATAATCAGACAAGAAGCACATGGTGTGGTATTCTATGCTTCTTCGTGGTGGTTTCAAGAAAGGTTAACACACTTAAATGAAGTACACTAAAAAGAAACACATCTCTTAGTAGGCTTTGATGCTTTGTGGTGTTTTCTTGAATGTTTACCACCCATTAGTGAAGTACTTAGATCAGAAACACTTCTCGTAACTGGATATGATGCTTTCTGGTGTTTTCTTGAATGTTTACCAACCATAAATGAAGTAATGAGATATGAAGCAATTAAAGTGATATTATATGCTTCTTCATGTTGGTTTCATAAAAGGTTTAGAGTTTCATGGAAGGTTACCACTCAATAATGAAGTAATCAGATCAAAAACACTTCTCGTAGTAGGATAAGATGCTTTGCGGTGTTTTCATTAATGGTTACCACCCAAAAATGAAGTACTCGTATTAGTACCACTTCTCGTAGCATGATAAGATGCTTTTTGCTGTTTTCTGGAATGTTTACCACCAATGAATGAAGTAATCAGACATGAAGCGCTTAGAGTGTTATTCTACGCTTCTTCGTGGTGGATTCCTGAAAGGTTTACAGTTCCCTTGAAAGGTTTCTACCCATAAATGAAGTACTCGAATCAGAAACACTTGTCGTGGCAGGAAAAGATGCTTTGTGGTGTTTTCTGAAATATTTACCACCCATAAATGAAGTAATCAGACAAGAAGAACTTGGAGTGATATTCTATGCTTTGTGGAGTTCTCTTGAAAGTTTACCACCTATAAATGAAGTACTCAGATCGGAAACACTTCCCGTAGTAGAATAAGATGCTTTGTGGTATTTTTTTTTGAATGTTTACCACCCATAAATTAATTACTCTGACAAGTGGTTCTTAGATTGGCATTCTATGCTTCTTCGTGGTGGTTTCTGAAAGGTTTGTAGTTTTATTGAAAGTTTACCACCCATAAATGAAGTACTCAGATCAGAAACACTTCTCGTAGCAGAATAAGATGCTTTGTGGTATTTTTTTGAATGTTTACCACCCATAAATATAGTACTCAGACATTAATCACTTTGAATGGTATTCTATGCTTCTTCATGGTGGTTTCCTGAAAGTTTACCACCCATAAATGAAGTAATAGGATCAGAAAAACTTCTCGTGGCATGATAGATGCTTTGTAGTGTTTTCTTGAATGTTTGCCACCCATAAATGAAGTAATCATTCAAGAAGCACTTGGAGTGCTATTCTATACTTCTTCGTGGTGGTTTCAAGAAAGGTTACCACACTTAAATTAAGTACATGAAGAAGAAACACCTCTCGTAGTAGGAAATGATGCTTTTTGGTGTTTTCTCGAATGTTTACCACCCATTAATGAAGTACTCAGATCAGAAAAACATCTTGTAGCCAGATATGATGCTTTGTGGTGTTTTGTTGAATTTTTACCACCCATAAATTAAGTACTCAGACTGGTATTCTATGCTTCTTCGTGGTGGTTTACAAAAATGTTTGGAGTTCTCTTGAAAGTTTACCACCCATAAATGAAGTAATCAGATCAGAAAAACACTTCTCGTAGAAGGATATGATTCTTTGTGGTGTTTTCTTGAATGTTTATCTCTCATAAATGAAATAATCATACATAAAGCGCTTAGAGTAGTAATCAGACATGAAGTAATCTTAGAGAGGTGATTAGCCTCTCATGGTGGGAGAAAGTACAAGAGATGATGAAAAAGCAAATACAAGAGAAAGACTAGAGAAAATAAAGGGAATTAATCGTGCCCCTAGATCTTCCTTCTTGTTCTCCTACCAAAAATCCCTCTTTTCCCCATCTAAAACCTGCCTAAAGATGTCTAAGTATGAACTAGAGAGAGAAAAAGAGAGCAATAATCGCCCAAATTCCTATAAATACCTTGAATAGTTAGGATTTCAGATATCTGATGCATCCAAGGTTATCCCACCCAAAGCATTCAAAACATCAAGTGCCACCGATAGAGGGGTTCAATTTCCTGGAAAAAAACTAACTGGAGATCCTGTATTTATATCGTTGTAAATCATTTATTTTTAAGATAGAAAATGCATGTATTTGATCTACTTCCTTGTTTGAAATCCTAAGATATATGCTATTCAATTCCTTTCCTCAGAGTGTTAGCCTTATTACAAGTAGATCTTATTTTGCTTGCAATAATGCTTGCACTTCTGGAGGAAAAGAACCCATAAATTCAGCTACCAATGTCACACCAACTATAACAATATAGTTACGCAAGAAAATATGATATCTATTATGTGCTAGTTATAGCTCTTTTAGTTTTTTTTTCTAGTTTCATGCTTTATTTTCATTTTGTTTCTTTTTTCTTGTCTATGGCATAATCAGTTTAATGAGGCAATTATTGTATATCATAATTATGTTTAATAAAAAATTCTATGATGGTATAATCAGTTCATGAATATATATTGGCTAGCAAAATTGGGGCTAGCCACCATTTATAAACGTTTAAAAAAATAAGGACCTAAAGCAATTATTATTCATCAAATAACCGCTTACTTAGGAACTCTACGAAAACGGTTGTTTAGTAATAACCGTCGCCTTCGAAACTCTACAACAACAATTATTTAGTAATAACTGTTGCTTTATCTCGAATATTAAATTACTTATTTCTCAACTATTTTTATACAATTCCAACCTCTTAGACACCGGTTGTTGCATAACTGTGTTGGTCAAGGTGATTTTTAACCATCAACAAATCTTTTTTTTGTGACAGTGTAGTTAAAAAATCAAACAAAAGTTAGGTGTGTTTATAATTAATTGGTCCACCTTCGCAAAAAAGGAAAATTGAGTTGAAATTGATTGTCCAGTTGCATTTTCATTTTTATATTAATAATGTAGAGATGTATTTATATATGTCAAATAAATGAGTTTGATGATTACTAAATTTTAATATTAGTTTTATTTGTTATTCACTGTTCATTACTCGGTAATATTAGGTAGCCTAATTAATTTTGATGGAAAAGGATTGAGTATGGTTTCGATCCAAACTATTCAAATTGTTTTCATAATAAAATTTCTTTGGAGACCAAAATAACCATCCAATTAAACCATGCATTCAAAAGTTATTCATACTAAAATTTCCTTGAAGACCAAAATTAAAAAAATGAAATTTGGTTTTTTAGGAGATTCTAGTATTGACAACACTACTTTTAATGATTTGGAACAGTCTTGCATGTGAACTTTAAATTTCGAGATAAAAGCGTCAAGTTAATGATGATTTTTACTTCGTATGTACGTTAGCCTAAATCATTATACTGTCATGTTATTGTTGAATGAATTAATGATGTTAGTTAAACTATGTGTTACTAAATTATGTGAAATGCTATTTATTGCTGAAGTATATTGTTATTGTAAGATTCTTATTACAAAGCTTCATTTATATTATTTTTAATATTTCATTGTTAATAATCATTTAAAATCCTTCAAATTCGCAAAATATATATGAAATCTTATAGAAGTAATTATGGGTTCAACAAAATTTTAAATGTGACGATTAAACGGATATTATATGTTGTGGTTCAATATGAACTTAAATTAACAATAAATTTAGTGAGATCTTTTCAAAATATTTTATAAGAACCGATTCACTTACGTAGTATAATACTAATTATATATTATACAAAATATTTTAAGCAAAATATATATAAGCAAATCCAACAATTCAAAAATGCCATTCATTTCATAAATATATTGAGTCAAAGTATCATTACAGATTTTTAGAAGTTGCTTAACACAAAAATGTTATTCATTTCAAAATTATATTATATAGCCAGATTGGGTTTTACCTGACATATCCTTTTAGATTTAGAACCTATATATATACACTACGTCAGAAAAGGGTTTTAGTCCCGCCTGAATGTCAGTTGAAGAAATCATCGAGATGATGAGCGACACTCAACTCAGCGTCTCTATACTTCAGATCTACTGCATGTAAGTTTTCTGGTACTTATTTTCTTTCTAATAATTCAATAACTTGATATTCAATTGCATGTGATGTATGTATAGAATTTGTGAAAACAACCTTAGGGGTACCGCTTTCCACTCCACTATATTATTCATGGACCCTATGATATGCGCGTCAGTCACACTAAGAATGGACTTCGATGGTACTTCAACGTACATCAATAAGTTTATTAACGAAGTCCAAGACCCGACGTCATTCATTTTGCTGCCATATATTGAGGGGTAAGAATAATTAAACTCTTAATTGTATAATCTTTATATATATGTGACTAATATGCTTATTGTATCCATTATATATGTTTTTTTGTGTTTACTGGTTGAATTGCAACAATCATTGGTCTTATTGTGATGCAAATCTCGATGACAAGGAGTTGGCTCGTGGATTTGGTAGATCGGGGCCACAATGCAGATCGCATCACAGGCGACCCATTAGATATTTATTCATGTCTAAATACGTAAGACTTCCTTTCTTTTCAAACACATTGAACATACACAAAATACTTAAGTCTAAATTCAATATGTCCACTTGAAGATAATGAGATGCCTTCTATTTAATTAATTTACAGAGCTCTCCGAACACGTTACATCTATCATCAGGTGAATAAGAGAGATGGATATTTTAGATGGACCGAGCTCAAGGTACGTGACTATCTAAAACTATCTTAATTAGAGTTTAGAAGTTACAGTTTAGAGATTAAGATTTAGGGTTTAGAGATTAGGGTTTAGGCTTTAAGATTTGAAGGAGTACGTGATTATCTCAAACTCTCTTAATTAGGATTTATGAATTACATATTAGGATTTCCCATTTACAAATTAGGGGTTAGAGTTTACAAATTAGGGTTTAGGGTTTAAGATTTATGGTTATAGGATTTATGTTTCAGAGTTTTAGAGTTTACGATTAAGGATGTATGGATTAATTAAGACTCACAAATGAATAAATCGGACAAGTCTTTATTTAACAATTGGTTTAAGATTTTAGAAATAAATAAATATGTATTTATGTTAATTATTTGTTTTGTTGTACTTTTTTAGAGCCCAAAGCAACCTGGCAGTTGGAAATGCGGATATTATATTATGCTGGCGATGCAGCATATAATTAATGATGTTGCTATGCAAAATAAACTGCTAAATGTATGAAAATTTGATAACTCGTGTTACACTAATCGAATTAGTGATATTTCTTCTTTGTTCTTCATTTTCATCTTCTGTTAAACTCAACTTTCATCTTTAACGATTCTTATCTTTTAAATATTGCATCTAATAAGTTTTATCTTCGAGTGCAAGATATCGAGCCATATAGACGTGAAGACATGAGGTCGTTGAAAGAATTGATTGCTACATATATTAGAAAACAGATTTGAAAGGTACTTAATCATTTTTTTGTTGGTTAACTTAATCTCATTCATCGATCAAACTTGCAAGCATTTTAGTATTTTATTTATTTGATAAGTTTATTTTTTTAGATGCAGTTTTGATTGTGAGGACGAGTCGAGACTTTTTTGGTATGGATGTGTTTGTGAGAGTTATTTTTTGGTGTTGTGATGTAATATTGTGAATGATTTTATATTGAATATGATATATTTTGAAATATCGTAGGATATTTATTATGATTTTGCAGGTTTAAATGAGTTTTGTTTATAATTATTATATTTTATGCAATTATATATATGATGGTTGTTTTGTAGTTAAATGTTGTTGTGTATCAGCATTTACATATGTGAATGCTGATGTGTATCATATCAGCAATTTGACTGGCAACATTGGGCTGGCCACAACAAATCCAATGTTGCTGTTAAAAAAAATGGTAAAATTAATGCCGGGTGCTAGCAACCAACCGACAATAAAAGACCACTATTTATCACCGGTTGCTAGCTAAAAATCGAAAATAAAGGGCCCAATTGTTACCCGTTGTTTGCTAAAAATCGGCAATAAAAGTCTCTTTTATCACCGGTTTTTTGCTAACAACCGGTGATAAATGGTGACCTTTTATTGCTGATTGCTATAACTATTAACACACCCTTTAATGCCGGTAGAATAATTAGCAATAAAGCCTTTAAAAAACCGGCAATAAAGTCGTTTTTTGCGACAATGATAATCCTAGACAACATATGTTTATTTAAAAGATTGTATTTATTAATACAGAAAAAAAATCATCGATCATTAATTATGTTCGTCTTTCAAATTAATATTTTTTTCCAGTTCTCTTTAGTACTAGTACTATTATCAATATTCAGTTTTTCACAAATCTAAATACAAAATTATCTGTTATATCGAATAACAAGGGATTCTTCAAAGGATATCCAAAATATTTTTTAGCAGACTCTTATAATTTGTTTCATGTTCAATAAAAATGCTTTATAATATCTAGTTGAATATATTCTATGTATAATAGTCTTGTACTATATAATTGCTGACAGACCAGCAATTAATATTTTACTACTCACCAAACGATTTCACAAGTAAAACAATAGCTCGATCAATCGCTTCTGAATTGAAGTTATTTATGAGAGTATGACCTATATGATTGTTTGTAATATATACCCCCAAGAACAATACAAACAAATTAAACTTGTACAAAGAATATGATATTATCAAAATATGGCCAGAGGATAATTATTTTTTAGAATGAGATGGGGGTAATTAAAGTCCATTCTAATACGAGCACTTTGTTTATTTGTGTAAAATGTTGAACCTTTGAGGTTGAAAGAGGTCATAATTACTCACAAATAAGGAAGAATAGGTGCAAGACATGAAAAAGAAAATCATAAATATGTCTTCTACTATAGAGAACAATTCAATGCATATAGAGAAATGCTATGGTGCATTACAGAGTTAAAATTAGTTTTGTCATCACACTCAAATTTCAAATAAGAAAATTTGAAACCATCGATTCAAACCGTCCGATGTGATCTCCATATTGAAATATCACTAGAGACCAATTTTTTTATTTTTTAGAATTTTTTTATTATTTTTTAGAGGAGTATGAAATTTTGTTGATATACTAATTTCTGAACTATCCAATATGGCTCATTTTACATCCATCTAAAAATAATAAAAAGTTTCTAAAAAATGAAAATTTTGGTTTATAATAAGATTTCAATATGAAGATCACATTGAACGGTTTGAATCGATCGTTTGAATTTTAAAATTAAAATTTAAACGTGATGCCAAAACTAATATTAATTTTGTAATGCATCATAGCATATCTATATATATATAATACTCCTATCTGATAAAACATAAACACATGGAAATGCATAAGCTCGTTGATTTTCAAGATCATTCGGAAAACAATAAAACTCGTTTCCACAAGATCAATTTGGAGGTATTTGGCCTACTATTACAAAAAGGAAAACAAAAACTAGAAATGTCAATTACCATAGATACACAAAAAACAAAAGGTATCATCCGATGACATGAAAAAAGATCGTTGTGATATATTTACATTAAAAGTAGAATTTAAGTTCTCATGAGAGATTTATATAAACGAACTCAAATTTTGTTTTGGCCATTTCAACGAATTCCTTTTTATGTTGAAATGCATGATAGTCAGATAATCTAATGGCCATTATTAACCAAATTTGAAATGTTAAATTATCACCCCCTTCTTTCTCATCCATATATATATATGTTGGGGCGGATCCAACTCCATATAATAATATTTTTGGAATTATGTTTATAATTTGAAATAATTTTAAAATATGTTCTATTCTGATTTTTTGGCAAAAAATATACCTCTAAAATTATAATTTTGGGTGAAAAGTTACAAAAATAAACATATAACTCAAAATAATTATAGTAATATACGTCTAATACTAAAATTTTATCCTACCCTATAGAAAATTTTGGATATGTTCCTGTATAAAGTTGGCATGTCTTTTGTTCAATATTTTAGTGGAAGAGGAAGGAGCAAAAAATATTTTTTTCTATTGCATAATTTTCACACACTACAACTTACAACTCTTATATTAATCTCTTACTGCTCACTTGCTATATATTATAAATGGCAACATCTCTACTTATAGGTTGTAAGTTGCCTCTTAGATACCCTATGACTTAAATAACATTATCATAACACGAGTATCAAGTGCATGTATTGCATATCTCAACATGACAATAGAAATTCTAAACAATTAATTAACATATACCATATATAACTAATTAATTCAAACATAAATAACATAAAAATATTAATTTCAACACTCTCCCTTAGTATTTTCATCTATCATTCCCATTAATTCTCTAAGTTACACAAACTTGTCATACGAAAGTGCCTTGATAAAAATATCTTCCAATTGATTTATAGTTTTCACATGCTTGATCATAACCTCTTCGTCCTTAATGGCTTCTCTAATGTAATGATGCTTGAGGTTGATATGTTTGGTTCGACTATGAAACAACGATTTCCTCGACATTGTTATTCCCGACTTATTGTCACAAAAAAGAACTGTAGTCATGTCCTGTTTCTCCCCCATGTCACCTAAAATCTTTCTCCAAACCACTTGTTTAGTTGCCTCACTTACCGACACATATTCAGCTTCTGCAGAGGAAGGCACCACTCTTTCTTGTTTCTTTGGTGCCCATGAAAAAATACCCGATCCGAGTGTAAAGTAATACCCAAAAGTAATTTTCATGCATTCATGATTTCGATCCAATCACTATCACAAAAAACCAAACAACTACGCATCTTCTCTTTCATTTCTTTCAAACATTAGGCCATATTTTTTTGTACCTTTCACATACCTCAACACTCTTTTTGCAACTTCAAAATGTGTTTTGCTTGGTTGATGCATAAACCGAGACGACAATCCCGAAGCATACATAATATCGGATCTCGTAGTGGTAAGATATGACAAACTTCCAATCAAACTTCTATATTGCACCACATCAACATTACCACTACCATCTTCTTTTAACAATTTCTCATTCACCAACAATGGTGTCTTCACCGGATTATAATTTTCCATTTTAAATATAGAGATAATATTTTGTGCATATTTTTTTTGAGAAATAAAACCTATGTCTTTCCTTTGATAAATTTGAATTCTCATAAATAATGCAACAAACTCAAATCATTTATCCCATATTTTCGATTATGTCATTCTTAAACTTGTGCATCATTCTCTCACCATTTCCGGTAGAAATAAAATCATCAATATAAAGAGAAACGATAAGCATACTGCTTTTACCATGCTTGGTATATAGTGTTGGCTCACTGAAACCTCTTCTAAATCCTTTTCTGGTAAAGTAACCATCAATGTTATCATACCATGCACGGGATGCTTATTTTAATATGTACAATACTTTTTAACTTGTACATCTTTTCTTCTTCACCTTCAACCTCAAATCTTTCTGATTGCATATACTTCTTCTTTCAACACTCTATTCAAGAAATCTGATTTCACATCAAGTTGAAACATCTTCCAACCTTTGTGAGCGACTAATGTGATCAACATCCTTATTGTTTTATTCCTTTCTACCGGTGCGAATGTTTCTTGATAAACAATATCGAGTTGTTGCAATAACCTTTTGCAACCAATCTTGCCTTGCATTTTTGCACCGAACCATCCATATTCATCTTTGTCTTGTAAATCCATTTCAACCCGACTACATTCTTCTCTTTTGGTTTTCCAACCAACTCCCATGTTTCATTTTTTTCAATCATTTGTATCTCTTTCTCCATAACATTTTTCCAAATCTCCTCTTGAACTGCTTTCACAAAACTTTCTCATTCAACAATACAAAATTACAACTTGCATAAACATCACTTAACCTTCTCATTTTTATCGGGATAGAGCTTGGAGTAGATGAACTCGATCCGGCATCCATGATTGAAGAAAATGATTATTCTTCTTCTTCATCTTCATTTTCACTTTCGTGCACACCACATGTTTCTTCTTGTGCATCTATTTCTAACGAAATAGACACACTTTCAACATTTTTTTCAAATCTCACTTCTCTTTTTCACTAAAATCACATTTCGACTTTCAATCACCTTGTTTCTTTTCAAGCTAAAGAATCTATAGTCCTTTGAGCTTGATACTATAACCAACAAACACACATTTCTCACCTTTCTGATCATTAAGCTTGTTATTTCTCATTTTTTTCGGGACGTGCATAAAAAACGCGCCAAAAAAACCTTCAAGTGATTCATCGATGGTTTTCTACCGCCTCCGCCCAAAATATCAAAGGCAACCCCTTCTCATTCATCATTGTTCTTGTCATTTCAATAATGGTTCTATTTTTTTCGCAATGCCATTTTGCTCCAATCTAAAATTGGTTGTCACTTGCCCTTCAACACTAATATCCTCACAAATTTTTTGTCAAACTCCTTAGAGCTATAGTCGCCATCTCTATCACTTTTCAACTTCTTCAACAATCATCCACTTTGTCTTTCAATCATTTTCTACAATTTGTTAAAATCTGAAAAGGCTTCAGATTTTTGTCTCAAAAAATACACCAACACATTCGAGAAAATTCGTCAATTAAAGTAATAAAATATCAGTTTTTTCCATGTGAGTTTGTCCTCATCAACCCACAAATGCCTGTGTGAACAAGCTCCAAAGGTTCTTTTGCTTGTCATGCATTCTCTTTAGAAAATGTCTCTCAGTATATCTTACCAAGAGCACACGTCTCGCACACATCTTTCATTTCTTCAATATTTGGCAAGTCGTACATCATATTTTTTCTACTCAAGAACTTCAAGCTTTCAGAGTTCACAAGTCCTAACATCTTGTGCCACAACCATGACACATCTTCTACATCAACTTTCAAGGCAATACTTCTTGTGGGTTTGAGATTGAGAGAAAAATTTCTATGCCGCTTCATGCACATCGTCACCATTAATTCTCTTTTCTTTTCTAATTTGTCATAAATCTTGCACGTATCCCCTCAAAATGAACTGCATTATCATGCTCAATTAATTATCCAACACATAGCAAATATTACGCCAACTCTGGCTCAAACAAGACGTCATGAATCAACATTCTATCCTTTTTGAAATTTACCCTTAGACTTCACATCCGCACCATTACCCATTGTGATTTGAGTAGTGATGGTCGTATCAAGCTCGCAAAAGATTGTCTCATTTTACTGTTCATGTGTTACTACACCAACTATTAACAAATCACACGTCATCCTTCTTCTCTATCGCTGCTTGACATGCATAAAAAATACTTTCATCATTATTTTTTCACCTTCTCCATCATTCTTTTTTTTCAGTGTAGTTTTGTTGCTCACCATTGTTCAATCTATAATACTTCTCTATGTGCCAAATCTTCTTGCAATGGTAGTTTTGAGACCTTCCCTTATTTCTATAAAAATTCTTATGTGATCCAACATCTTGCAATAGTGACATGTTTGTACTTCTCCACCTTGGTTATTGCCTCTACCACCTAGATTTTTTCTACCACCTTCTCTACCTCTACCTCTACCATAACCACCACGGGATGTATTTCTAATGCTCGCATTTTGGTTACCAACTCCTTTGCCAATGATTGTTCGCCATTTATACTTATTCTTTTCTCGTGCATCTCAAGAAAGCCTATCAAGTCGTGTACACTTAAAGTAGAGAGGTCTTTGATTTCTTCAAAAATTTCTGCAATATTATTGTATTTAGAAGAAAAACTAATGAGAAATTTTTCGCACACTGCCTAGTCGCCTAAATTTTGACACAAACATTTAATTTGGTTCATCAACTCAATCACCTATGAAAAATATTCTTTCAAGGTCTCTTTCTCCTTCATTCATAAATTCTGAAAATTTCTCTTTAAAGTCAACAATATTACACTTCTAACTCTGCTGGTGCCTTGAAACTCCTTTTGCAAAACCCCCCATGCTTTCTTCACAGAACTAGCCCTAATTGTTCTCTATAATTTTTTCAGAGATGGATTGTTGAATTAAATAGAGACCGCTGGCATCTCTCTTCTTTTGTTTCGCCTCACCCAATGTCTCAATTTTTTCTTTTCCCTTCTCGATATCTGACTCGACGAGAACACCTTATTCCACTTTCTCCCATAAATCTTGCCAATTCAAGAGGGTCTTCATCTTAATACTTCAATAGTCATAACTTCCGTCATCGAACACGGGTTACACATCGTGCGTGTCTCCTTGTAGAGCCATGATGCTTTCAACTTCATTTTTTTGAAGAAACTCACTTGAATTCTCACATGTACAACCTATGCTCTGATATCACTTAATTGATATATGTGCTTTATTATAATATTTTAGTGAAAGAGAAAGAAAAGAGGAATAAACATAAAATCTTTTTTCTATCGCATAATTTCCACATATTACAACTTACAACTCTTATATTACTCTCTTACTCACTTGCTATTACAAATGATAACATTTCTATTTATAGGTTGTAAGATTTCTATTAGATATCCAATGACTTAAATAACATTAATCATAATACAAGTACCGAGTGCATGTATTGTACATCCCGACATAACTCTAAAAACTCTACACAATTAATTAACATAGAATACCAATTTAAACATAAAAAAAATAAAAATATTAATTTCAACAATAGAAATATATAACAATCACATAATTGAGTGCAATTATTGCAACGGATTATTTCCAATATAAAAGAAGTTCATCACTACAAAGACAAAATACAGCTCAACTAATAATCATAGAAGCACCGGTTTAATTACGATAGCAACCAACTCGTTAGAGTACAATGACCGAGCATCATGTTAATTATATTTTACCAGTAACAATCTCAAAAGGCAACTAATTAAACCAGCATAATATATATATAAGTAGTTAACTTACCTTCAAGCAACTAAACATGAATATTATCTTCCTCAATATCACTTCCCCAGGTATCTTACGGAGATCACACACAATATCTTCTAATACTGCGACCGCGCATGAGACCACGGAAATGAATCATGCCCAAGCTGCCCCCAGCTGATGACAAATTCGGTGCATACATAGGCATTGCAGTCGGGTCAGGCAATGCACCCATTAAACTGACCCCAGCCAACTGGGGCCCACCTGTACCGACTTCTTCATCCTCTTCAAGAGGCAAACGCTCATATGTAGCATTAGCAAATGTTGAAGCAATTATCATTACCGGTCCGGCAGCTGTCAGTTGCCCAACAACACACCCGCCCACAACCTGGCCCTGGCCGCCTGCTAGATAAACTGTGAGACCAGTTGACCCAGG
>CAXKVX010002684.1:0-26803 GCA_964058865.1 Eleocharis quinqueflora
GCCTGTAAATGTTTTCATGGGTGACTAACTTGATCATTGTGTTCATTAAAAAAAAAAAGTGACGCGCAATTGAATCGTTAGGTATAATAACCTCTGCGTAAATCTTAATGCAATGTTCTAATAAGCATCTGAAGGGAGATAGTATCACTTCCTTTCTTTCCACCAGGCCACAAGGAATGTAGTAAATTTGTAACAGAAGTGCAGTTGAAGATGATTTTAGAAATATGAACTAGACCAAAAGGGGGAAATATGTACAGCACGACTCAAAAAAAATAAAAATAAGGATCCATTGTTAGATCCAACTACCAACTCGGGAGTGAACGAAGGCAATGAACTGCACAAGCTCTCACGAGGCTTTCCTTGTGAGCAAAATACAAGTTTTTGCTCTTTTGGAAGTTGTCTAGAAAAGAGCATGACAATATTTAAAGTTCCTGCAAAACACCATCAAAAAGGGAACGCATTCAATGCAACCAGAACATTTGATAAAAAAATATTAAAGAAAAACAAGTTGATATGCTATTCATAGTTTAAATAGGTTGTATATCAAATTTGATGTTTGATTTGAGAATTTTTTGGCCACATATTTAGTGCCAATAAAACCGAACGTTTTTCTTTCGAAACAACACGATGGTCATCCATCAGTCCGCAAATTGCATTGGATGCCATACACAGCCTTGCTAAACTATAAAGATGTAGTATGGTTTTCTTATTGACAACTGTTTTATTGGTTGTCGGTTGTCGAATAAGTTTCTTAAAATACCACCATCCGAAATACCTGACAACATTAATATTCACCATCTGAAATACCCAACAAAAAATAGGAACTTAAACGGGCCATACCTTGAAAGCAAAGATGTGCAATTGGTGAAGTATGAAGCTAATTGTTTTGATGTTATCCCTTTACTTGCATAACCTTATTCCCAGAATAAAGAAAATTTAACACCATGCCTCCAGGACCAGAGTTAACCCTACCTAAAAGTGCAAAAAAAAAGTTTCAGATAGAGAATACTAAAGCAGAATTGAAAAAAAACAGCCGGATGCACGTAGCTCCCGCTTGCGCAGGGTTCGGGAAAGGTCGGATCACTTTGGGGTTTTTTTACGCAGCCTTTGCCTATATTTTTGCAAGAGGTTTTTACAATTCGAACCCGTGACCTCCTAGTCACAACTCACAATGCGGCAATTTTACTGTTGCATCAAGGCTCCCTAAAGCAGAATTGAAGTTCAAAAGAAAATTCCTATATGCCTTTGTTCTTGATAATTTTTCTTCATGACCGGCCAGCTAATACAAATTTTGTAGAGCTTATTACATGGTGTTCCCATAATAAATAAATTTGTAAGAAAAAAATAAATAAAATAATGAATGATATACAACAAAACACATTCATCAACTATGTCCTTGAGAAAAAATGATTGATTACGAGTAAGTGTTAACCATATCCATACCATATTACTTTAATTGAGGAGCATAAGGAGCAGGGCATGGCAAGACCGTGTGATCAGGCAAGTCATTTATGAATTTGTTTGTAGCTCGAAGGCAAGCAAGCAATATTTTCTTCTCCAACATAACAAGCTTAGTTGCCACCCGCCTCTTTGGATCCAAATTATCATCATTCAACTGAAATTAAGTAAGGCTATTAGAAGGGAAAACAACACAAACTTGAATATTAGAATGGTAAATTAGCAGCTCAAACATTTACATTTAACAACCATGTAAGCTAGTTAATTCAACCCATAATGAAGTCAGCATAGTTCAATACTCAATAGTACCAACTTTAATTAATCAAGTGTTAATATAACTTAAATCCACCTCTAGCGTGTAATTTAAGTTGGAATTGAGATGGTTTTATGGCTCATACCCTAAATAGAATTGCACCAAAATTAAAGTCCAACAATTTAAGCACAAGCAAACAGGAAAAAAAAAAGAAAGACACGAGTGGGGAATTTAGCAGAAAAATAATGGTAGCATAGACCGACTCAAACAGTACCCTTAGATAACAAACAAAAATATGTTTCAACAATCCAACTCCAGAGATATTCATGGCTTACCAAGTCCTCATCCTCTTTTAATGTTGTTGGATAACCAGCCAAGCGAGACTCAAAATAGCCAATAAGTTGGTCTAGAACTGCTCGTTCCATGCAAGGACTCACCTGTAAAAAAATTGAAAAGATTCAAGCAAGTTTTGATAGCCCCAAAGTTAAGGGCTGTTACCAGTTGCGCCATATTGTACAGCAGTTGCAGCCATTGCACTTCTAAAACCAACACTAAATATTTCATGGGTATAGAAAACAACACAACCCACAAGTTCAAGAGAACTTAACTCTAGCATTACATGTGTATTCTGTTTCAACACATATCTATAACTAATTTCTGTTTACATCTGCATCAGGGGACAATTGAAACTTAAAAAGAAAAATTATTTTATTGCAACTGCACGTGCAATTTGCCCAAAAAGAACCCCAAAAAATAAAACAATTCATGAAAACAAAATGAAAAAATATGCCCCAGTTGCTTAGGAACGAGATAACTAAAAATGTATCTAGGTTGCTATTGTTAGCAGGTATATCCTAAATCCTCTTGTTTACTTACAGGACAGGTGGCGCCTTGAGAAGAAATGACACAGTTCATTTCAGCTGAATCTGATATATACCCAAGTCGTATATAAGGTAGCATTTCCAGTATAGCTTCTTTTTCTCTTCCCACGTATATCTAAGAAGAAACAGATATAGATAAGTCACCTTTTTTTTGTTGACATACAGGGGTTTCGGAAGCCTATTTCTAGATGCCTCTTAACGGGATCCGAAATTTTGTGCTCAAGGAGACTTGAACCCATGACCTAATTGAAGTCATCCTAGTTAGCTACCACTAGACTTCTAGGCCATTTGCAAGATAGGTCAACTTTTAGTTGTACCCTTATTTCCGAGGCAAAACAAAAGGTTGAATCTGGTACCTGAAAAGTTTGCACAGAAACCTTCCCATTTCTCTGAGCAATTATTCTCTTTTCTTGATATTGTGGATCTTCTGTATTTAGAGAAGCCTACATAAACAGATATGTTTTTAACTACACAATAAATAAATCTACTATATTTGGCTGCAATAATGGCAGTCATTATGCACTATCAATTCAAAAGTGCAATTCCAAAATTGTGCCTTCTAGGGGGGGCATATTGGTCTAATTATTTTTAGTAGGCAAAAAAAATTTAAAAGCACCGCGAAAAGAAAATACCCAAAACGATCGTTTACCTCAACAATGAGACGATCATATGAATTATCTTCGTCAACAAAACCATAATTGATAAGTAGCCTTGAATTTGGTTGTGGTCCACACCTGCACATTTCCACTTAAATATTTTTAACATGCACATTTCCACTTAAATATTTTTAACAAGTTCAAAATTTCAAGGAAGAAGTGATATATCACCAGAAAATAAATGCAGAGTACCGTGAATATAATGAACATGTCAAGACTGGCTATAATTAAAACATTCCTACTAATAAGTAATAACTATAGTTAAGGACATCAATCCTCTTAAACCATCAAAGAAAATGGTAATATTATTCTGGTAGTTATCAACATTTGATCAAGTATAACTATGTTTCTGGGGTACGGGTACGACGATGCAGTATTTTCGAAAATTTAATAATTTCATAGAAATTCATGTGGGCCCAGGGCGTGAATTTTCACATGGACCTCATGATGTGTTCAAAAATCCAAAGTCCACAGTAGTTGGCAGAAAAGCAAAAAAAATGCTCAAGAGCTTTTGATCAAATATGAAAAAAAAGCAAGTCCGAAGCATCGCGAGCATAATCCCACATGCGTCCATAATGTCGAGCGATACATAGTTACCTACATAAATACATGAACCCCACCGCCACTTTTCTTCCATTCAATCAAGTAAATCAAGGTGGATTTGTGATATGGCAAGCAGATACGTGTGTATCCTGCCGAATATTGGGTGAATCGGCTCTTCAAATAATATTAAAATATTTGGAGTGACTAAAGAAATTTGAAAGGTAATATTAAAATATCAAAGAAGGATTTGTTAAGACGAAACAATGCTAAATTGCTAATAACATGGAAGAAGATGGAAACTCGCGTTTGAAAGGTAGCTACAGAGGCATTTGGAGTGACTAACGAAATTAGAAGCAAACCTAAAGACGTTTGATGGTGGAACGAGAACGTGCAAAAAACTATCAAGGAGAAGAACTGTTACAAGTGTTTGCATCATGAGAGTGTACACAACATACAAAAGTATAAAGCAAAAAAGAATGCAAAGAAAGTTGTGAGTAAAACGAGGGGTCAAGCTTATGAGGATCTATATCATAAGCTAAGTACGAAAGAAGGCGAAAATGACGTCTATAAAATTGCCAAAATCCGCAAGAGAAAGACGAGATCTCAGTCAAGTCAAATGCATCAAGGACGAGACAAATAGACTTTTGCAGAAAGACAACGAGATCAAGAACATATTGAGAGAATACTTCGACAAGTTGTTCATGAATATAATAAAAGCATTATGGTTAAGCTAGATGACTTTTTTGACAACACCAACAAGCAATTCGTTCGAAGAATTCAAGAGACAGAGGCTTTAAAAAGAATGAAAGCAAGGCTTTAGGGTCTAAAAACATCCCGACCGAGATATGGAGATGCGTTGGAGACATAGGGATAGTATGGCTAACTAAGATGTCCAACAACATATTCCGATCAAACAAAATGTCGGGCGAGTGGAGGAGAAATATATTAGTACCTATCTTCGAGAATAAGGGAGAGATTCAAAGTTGTATTAACTACAGAGGAATCAAGCTTATGAGCCATACGATGGAGCTTTGGGAGAGAGTGATTGAGCATCGTTTAAGAAAGATGACAAGCGTTATGAAAAACCAATTTGATTTTATGCTCGGACGATCGACTATGGAGGCGATTTTCTTGACAAGACAACTGATGGAGATATATAGAGAGCATAAGAAGGGTTTGCATATGATATTTATCGACTTGAAGAAAGCGTATGACAAAATACCAAGGAAGGTCATGTGGTGGGCACTTGAAAAAAAGCAAGTTCCAACAAAGTACATCAATCTTATCAAGGATATGTACGATAACGTTGTGACTATTGTCAGAACATGTGACGGCGAGATTGATGACTTTCCTATTACAATAGGACTACATCAAGGGTGAGCTCTGAGCCCTTACATTTTTGCCTTGGTGATCGATAAGATCACGAAAGATATACAACACAATATCCCTTGATGCATGCTCTTTGCAGACGATGTGGTCATAATTGACGAAAGTAAGGGTGGGTAGAAAATTAGAATTGTGGATGAAGACTTTAGAATCAAAAGATTTTAGACTTGGTGGGACGACCGAGTATATGAAGTGTGAGTTCAGCGGCAAGGTTTTGAAGTATTTGAGCAGCCTAGCCTTTCGATATTTGGGATCGATGCTACAGAGGATGACGAGATTGATGAAGATGTTAGCCATAGAACAAAAGTGTGTTGGATAAAATGGCGACAGGCATCTGGCATCCTATGCGACAAGAAAGTCCCACAAAGGTTGAAGGTAAGTTCTATACGACTGCGAGTTCTATAGATCAGACCTGCAATATTGTATGGAGCAGAATATTGGACTACTAAAGAACAACACATACAAAAAATGAGTGTGACAGAGATGCATATGTTACGGTAGATATGTGGGCATACAATAAGGGGCCGCATTAGAAATGACGATATACGTGACAAGGTCGAATTGCACCGATTGAAGTGAAACTTATTCAGCATCGATTGAGATGGTATGTGCATATCCAGCGAAGGCCTTCTGATGCACCGGTACATAGTGGAGTTTTAAGACGCATCGAAAACACAAGAGGTAGGGGTAGGGATCGACCGAAATTGACATGAGATGAAGCTATAAAAAAAGACTTAAAAACATGGAATGTCTACAAAGAGTTGGCGTCAAATAGAAGTGCATGGAAGTCAGCGATCCACGTACTAAAACCATGAAAAAATTAAATTTTAGAAGCAGTGTTATAGTTGTACAACTTTAATCCAAGATTAACGACGTAGAGCGCTAGTCTAAACTTATGATTGGTAGAATTGTGTATTATTATTATTATATTATTATTATTATTATTATACTTCTATTTTTTCTACTATCTTACTAATTATTATTTATTATTTATTATTTATTATTTATATTAATTTTTCATTTCAGATTGGATTTCATTTCTAGCCTACCCCAATTTATTTCAAAATAAAGGCTTTGTTGTTGTTGTATTGTTGTTGTAGATGGAAAGAAACACATAATTACCAGACTACAAGTGGTTCTCCTGCTTTATATGGACGATCAACCACCAATTGGACTGATTCATCTGTAGCAGTTAACATAGCCTTGCAATTGCTCTTGTAAGAAAGTAAAGGTGGTCCCAACGGAACCAAGGCAAACCGCCTAGCTAGGCTGACTTTCTGTTCTCAAATCAGAAATAAAGTGAAATTTTGTTGATGATACATTATTACATTGAATAAAAAAGATCCGACCCAGTTCTAGCTGTAAAATTAGCATCAATGTTTACACAATGAATATCGGTAGAAAACTACGACCAAACAACATATTTATATTTCATTTTACTTTCCGATGTGACTTATGAAACTGAAGGGAAATTGATGCACATGCTCCACAAGTGTGGTTTTACTGACGCCTAATCAAAGCTAGTGGTGTGATCTTAATACATGATTGGAAAAAAATAACGTAGTCTATATTGGCATTGATTTGGGTCTTTGTGTTTAAGCAAACAGATAGCACTCTATTCCAGTATCTGTAACTAAATGATAGCAGCTAATTTGCAAATTTAGGGCCTTTTTTCAGAAAACAAATAAATGAACTGCTACCTGCAAGTGTACAACACAGGATTGAACAGCAACAAAAGCCTGCTTGAATATTTCGAATGAAAACGCCTCGGTAGGAATATCAAAAGGGTATTGCTGTGATTATTGAAAAGAAAAAACAAACTATAAGGGAATGAATGTAATGGTGAATATCGATTTAATACCTTTCTACAGACCAAAGAAGAAGAAAAACACCTTGAAAAGTGAGCCAGCCATGAACCATACTGTATCGAGCTCATTGTATTCTCTTTTGATTCCTTCCTCCCTTTCAAGCACTTCAGCCTAGAACAAATTTAAGTTGCATTTTTATGCATTCACAATGGTCAAATGCCAGTGAAATTATTAAAAACAAGAGTTGATAAACGGAAATAGACTTCAGGCGGATACAATATCAAAAGCTTAAGACATCACTATAAGATATAATAAAAAAAGAAACTGCGAGTTTATGAGTGACCTTAGTAGGGCTCCCGTCTAGGAAAGCAAGTTCAGATTCAGACCACAGCAGTGGTGATTCAACTGCTAATTGCCCTCTTCCACGCTGCCGATCCAGCTCCTTAATAAAAGGGTACCAGAACGATTTCTTCCCTTGTTTTTTCTCATACATTAGATAAAGTGCCAGACATGCCAGCTCTGACAGCTTATTTGTTGTTAGCAGTTCAGCTACACAAAAAGCCAGATAAAAGGAATGCAGCGTCAGTTGACAACTGGTATAAATTATATCTAATTTAACAAAAGTGAGAAGTACTTTCAGTTAAATGGACAATGGGTGAAACCATATAGAGATGAAAACATTAATTCAAGTTGCACAAAAATTTCATGTCACTGATTGTGGTATCTGTACCTGCTTGGCACCGAGAAAGCCAAGCCCGAAACATAAACCCCCCACATCAAAAAAAGAATTGGAGTTAATAAGCATACTGTTTCCCAGTTGCTTGGATTTCATAATAAAAAGGATAAAAGCAGTAATCGGAAACATCAGGCTAACTCGGATAGAAATATTCGGTGAAAATTCATTACCAACAGTCTCATTTCCCAGTACCCGATCGAGTGTAACCACCAGTGAATTTGGGACAGAGAATGCCACATCTCCAGCCTGGAATTCAAATCAAAATTCACTCCAAATTAACATGCAGTCTCAACCTCACCTGTTTTTGTTCTCTTCGAAAATATTAGCAAATAGCAAAGCATAAACAGTTCAAGGATTCAAGCTAAACCCAAAAAAAGGTTTATACAGACCTGAAGTTCCTCCTTGGCAACAACATAGCGAATTGACCGGTGCTTCCCACCCTTACAATCCTTCTCCTTAAGTTCCACTTTACACGGTGGCAATCCGTTTTGATGCAACCATGAAGTTAGATCCAAATTGTCACTCAAATGCGAGCTCCCTTCTTCCCTCTGCGACCCCGCAACTAGGGTTTCAGCGCGGCAGCCTAAGAGGAAGCCACGACGACGACTGAAACTGGGTTGAAAAGGACAGGTGCGTCGCGAGGTGTGGGAGAAGGGGGAAAGACGCGGCTGAGATGGAGAAGTGATGGAGGCGGAGAGACGGGGACTGAGGAATTGAGCCAAGTCCATTAGCGATTAATGGAGGAGGGAATCTCGGAGCTAGGGTTCAATGGGTAAGATGGAGATAGAGATGTCTGATGCGTGCCATACACAGACAGAGAGTCGCAGAGACTGGAAACAAGATGTCAAAATCTGACGGTTACCGTTGATTACGAAATCTCATCTGGATGGAGGAGTGTGACTCACACTGTGTGAGCGACAGTCGACAGATTTTTTTTCTTTTTTTCTTTGGAATTAATGACCTGGGAAATATATTGGTTAAGTTATTTTGCAAAAAGAATTTATTCTGGATCTTTTTTATTTTTGTTATATCTTTTAGTGGGTTAACAATTCAGCAACTTAAAATGAACGGCTCTTTCAATTTAAAAAAAATGTGAAATTATTTTACCATCTCGGATGATTAAAAAAGAAACGATCACATAGCAACAACTAGCATATGGTGTTTCAAACTATTTTGTCATTCGCTTTTTGAATCTAGTTGCTGCTTGGTATTTGTCAAATCATATGTAAATTAGATATATACTTGAAACATGTGTTCATACTAGTTGTTTCAAAAATGTAGTGAATTTGAAACTGTAACTAATAATGTTCATCACATAATGAGACGCATACTAAATAAACAAGGTGTTCATATTAGTTGAAAAATATAGTATTAGTTGAAATATGTGTTCATATCAGATAATATCTTAAGAAGTTAGTATGGATACATGCACAGTTAGCATGAAAATCAGATAATCTGAATAATAAAAAATTTAGTATGAATACCACAAAAGTTAGTATAAGCATCTTGGATTGTTAGTATGAACACTAGAAAAAGGATGAAAATCAGATAATATGTCTAAACACTACGAAAAATTAGTATGAACACCAGTGAAGTTTGTATGAACACATCAGAAATTAGTATGAACATCAAAGAGTTAGTTTGAACACCTCTGAGGTTAGTATGAATACATACACTTTTATCATGAACATCATTAGAGTTGGTATGAATATCTCGAATGTTAGTCTGAATACTAGTGAAGTTGATTTGAATACCATAAAAATATTTAAAAAATGAATAAGACAAAAAATAAAAGGAACAAAATAAGAATAAAATAAAAAAATAAAAAAATGTAAAGACGGAAGGTGAGACGAAAAATGGGTACATCTAAAAGTTTCTCTTAATTTTTTATTAGTAGATGTCGAACTTAGGGAGATCCGTTTATTAAAAAAGATAAAGATTTTACTTGTGATCTCATAAACCCTCTTGTAAATTCAAAGGTGCTAAAATTAGCATGATAATAGTAACAAAATTTGTAAATAATTCAATTTAAAAAATAAAATATTTGATTTCAACATCCTTCAAAATAAATAGACGAATAACATTATCTTGCATTATTCACAATTTTTCTTAATTATTCTAAATAATTTGCAGATTTTATATTCCTTTTTGAACTTCACTATAAGCGAACTATACTTAAATTCTATCCAAATCCAAATTTTATACTTTACTCAAATTATTCCTGTTAGTGTAAAGTATTTAAATCCAAATCCAAATTTTATAGTTGACACAGTTTTATACTTTACACGAATGAGATCACACAAATGAGATCACCTCTTGCACCGCATGGTGTTGTGCAAAATGATGACTGTTCGATCCATCTCGAAATGCTTGTAGTGCAAATTTTAGATGATCAAACGGTCCTCATTCGATGTAGCACAGTGGAGCGCGGAAGAGAAATCGGACTCGGTGGATGAATGCATGATACGCACGAGGCGGCTAGGACACTTATCCGCAGGAAACGATACGCTCTGCACTCAGAAAAAATGAGTGTTCTCTGCATTCACTAATTTGGACCGTTCGATTAAATTTGGACGGATAAAATTTTATAATACAAAAACTCTCTCGAATTATATAATTGACGGTCAAGCGTTCAGATCTAATCGGACGGTCTAAATTAGTAGGTGCAAAGAGCACCCATAAAAAATGAGTGCAGAGGATACGGATCCATCCGCAGAGTTGCAGAAGTTTCAAATCCATAATAGCATGTCGACTGGCCTTCGGGAAGGAAAATTCACGACTTCTAAAGTCCATAATAGCATAATGTCATTTTCGAGTTAAAGGCTAAGGAGAAGGCCACAAATCTATCGTTAATCATTATTATTATTGTTATTGTTATTATTATTATTATTATTATTAGTAATAGAAAATTCACGAGTTCTATACCTGAATCACTTGCTCTTACAAATTACAAGTTGCAATCTACTCTATCCTTTGGACGGGAAATGAATGGACAAGATCATTCTTATTCGAATTTTTTTGTCTTGTAATATAAATTTAATTCGATTAGTTTAATTCATAGTTGTTGAATCGGAAAATGTATCATGTATCGATGAATTTTGTATCGTATCGTGTATCGTATCGTTAAGATACGCTAAGCTATTTTCAAAATACTAAAAGAATTATAGTAATTAGTATCTAACAAAAAAATCTAAATAACTAAAAAAATCATCGTAATTTTAAATATTAATAAGTGTTACTTGTTATCGATGTAAAATTCATTACATATTAAAATATTTATCTTAAAAAATGATCTCACTTTTGAATTTCATTACTCATATCGAACCGTAAGATACGTATCTCTCATCCTTTGACTCGTATCGAACCGTAAGATATGCAACTCGTATCGTAACATACTAACATCTGTGATTTAATCCAACAACTCGAATTGAAATAGTAAGACCATACTTCCTAAAAGGAAAAGTAGGTGGTACCACTACCAATCCATATCCGAACTCTTCCCCTTACTACAGCTCTATTTACATGTGCCGAAGTGTGCTTGCTTTCTTGAAGCAAATCAAAACATGTTGTGAGATGTTTTTCTGTTCCATCAAGCTTTTAAAAACGCATACTAATTTCAAGAAAATTTTGAAAATTTGATACCAACAGAGCCAAATAACCATATCAGACTGAACAACACCACAGGAGGTATCCTCAATTTGATGGTTCTAGTGAGTTGCTGATATTTCTCATTGCGCTGGGCATTATTATTACATCCTTTCACAACTACTCCAGACTGTCTTTGATAAAGGCATTGTTTCAATTTGAAATACAGTCAAAGCACAAGACCTTGAGACAAAGGTGCAAACATCAAACAGTTTATGCAACAAGGTTTCCTTAGAAAAGGAAGTAATTTCGTGAAAGTGGCACTGAAGATGCCGGCTCACACTTGAGAACCTTCCCATCTGCCATTACGGTGTACGACTCTGGGTCGACCTCAATTTTTGGCAACGCATCGTTTAGTTTCATGTCAAGTTTTGTCAGGCGACGTACATTGTTGACTGCTTCGACCTTCTTTTCTAGCATGTACTTCTTTGCAATCCCTAATTCTTTTGCAGCCTGTAACTCATTACAAGTTAAAACTTACAGATCAATTCTTTAAATCATTTTAAAACTAATAGTAAGTTCTTCAATATTGAATTTATTTGTACTTAGCAGTAGTTTGAAACTTTGAATATTTTTAATACATTTATCTTATGTTACTTGAAGATTGCATGATCCATGTGTGCAGAAAATCCTGACTGCATCATAACAGTACAAATGCCAGCTTGTAAGGAGTCTTATCTCTCTCTCTCTGTCGCTTTTTTTGGGTTTAGCTCTATATATTTTTCAGTTCGTGACTGGATTAGTGCTTATTGTTTTTATTTGATCCAGAGTTTTAGTAAGCCTTGAAAGGTTGCTTCACAACCAGATATAGTAATCATAACGTCAAAACAATGCTTACCTTGCTCACAAAAGCAATAGAATTTGCACTTCCAGCCTTGCCAAATGCACCAAACATAGGCCTCATCAATACCTGATTTATAATTATATATTTAATAATGCCCCATAAAATAAAATAAGAGAAACCTGATTTTTGATACCTCATTATTTTTGTCCAATATAGATAGTACATAGGAAAACCAAATAATGCTTTTATTGGAGAAATATTGAAATCCAAACATAAAGTGCTACTAATTTATAGCAAAACAGAAGTGTAAACTTCCTGACTTAATTACTGACAGAATCCAGTTCCTTCTTTTGGGGTGTTTGAAATGGGGATATACTTACAGGCTCTGGTGTAGGAATGCTAGCATTTGGATCCCCCATGTTAGCCCATGCAATGACTCCTCCTTTAATTACCATCTCCGGTTTTGCACCAAAGAATGAAGGCTTCCAAATCACAAGGTCTGCTAATTTTCCAACCTACTCGAAAGTTCGAGCAAATGCTAGATTTGTAGTCAAATCCTTTTAGCATATACAGAGATAGTCTGTCTTAATGGTACTGAGAACAACAATAACTGTACTGATGTAACATTATTCAGACTGAAGTACTTCACCAAGTTGAAACACGTACTAATTCAAAGGGGGAAAACATCTTCACTTATACAGCAGAAAAATGAGATTTGTTTCATACCTCAACAGAACCGACAAGGTGAGAAAAGCCATTGGCTATGGCTGGATTTATAGTGTATTTCGCAACATATCTCTTTATGCGAAAATTGTCGTTGTCATAACCAACAGGCTCAGTTAATCGTCCTCTTTGCACCTTCATCTTATGTGCAGTTTGCCATGTCCTTGTAATTACCTGAAAGAAAGGTACAGTTCCTAGGTGATAATAGTTACATCTTAATAAAGAGGTAGCAAAAAGGTTTTTGGCTTGAAGTTCAGCTTACAGAAAGAACAAATATAATAAACCAAAATTTTCATTGACCTCTCCAACACGACCCATGGCTTGGGCGTCGGAAGAAATAATACTGATTGCACCCATGTCATGCAATATATCCTCTGCAGCAATTGTCTCAGCTCGGATTCTAGATTCAGCAAATGCAACATCTTCTGGGATGTTCTTATCTAGGTGATGACATACCAGCTGCAATTAAAAAAATGTCCTTTATTGGTTATTTTGCTGTATCATATATTCATATTCATCAACAACTGACATAATTTACTTTTACTTTTTCTATTTTGCCCTAGTGTCTTGAGATATTTGCAGTACTGTTCTGATAATTCATCTGGAATATGTTGTAACCTGGTACAAACTGCTAAATTTAGTCATCTGGAATCTAAAATGTACAGACAATCAAACAAATACGAATTGAGATATCTTTCTTGTATTTACCAGCATGTCAAGGTGTTCGTCCACTGTATTGTGAGTAAAAGGCCGGGTCGGGTTTGTTGAAGAGGGAAGAACATTTTTTACACTGCATACTTTTATAATATCTGGGGCATGACCGCCGCCAGCGCCTTCACTACACCCACACACGCACACACACAAAAAAATTATGTTATCAACAAGAAATAAATTGATTATAGTAAATGTGTTTCTAATAAATACCTTTCTAGCATTACATTAGGAATAGAAGTGAATAATCGATTAGTTAACAAAAATCCATCTAAGCAGTTACCTGTGGTATGTATGAATGGTTCTATCCTTAAAAGCTGCAATAGTGTGCTCAACACATCCTGATTCGTTCAATGTGTCGGTGTGGATGTTTACCTGTCCAAAGCAAAGTCCACATTGAACAAAAGTAGAAGAAATGTTAGAAATACCAAATTTTTTTTTAAAGACAGAAATACCAAATTCTCAAAAAGAAAAAAAAAAACCAAAGGAGCCCCAAATTTTCATCTGTGGTGCAACTAAGATAAAGTTATTACAGTTAATTTAAAGGTACTATTACAATTTTAGTGGGGTCAATTAAACCCATTACTCTTTTTTAGCTCCGCCACTAGATGAAGTACAATAGCATACCTGAATGTCATAAGTATCTGCAACTGATAAACAATTATCTATTGCTGCTGGTGTGGTTCCCCAGTCTTCATGAAGTTTCAATCCCATAGCTCCTGCCTCAATAATCTCAACTAAACCTTCTGGTTTTGAACTGTTTCCCTGCAAGGTTCTCATTTCATTTCAAAACAGAATTGAAAAAAAGGAAAGAAGCCAAAAAAACAATATCTAAAAAATATGAAATAGATATTCATGTACCTTCCCAGTAAATCCAAAGTTAATAGGAATATTATCAGTTGACTGTAGCATCATCTGCATATGTAGAGGTGCAGGGGTACAGGTGGTTGCACGTGTCCCATCTGCTGGTCCAGTTCCACCTCCAACTATTGTTGTAATGCCTACCATAAGAGTCGCAGAGGGAAAAGAAAACATTTTACTGCATGAGTTTCTACTGGCGGCTCTGAGCTCTCATGTCTCAAGTTGAGTTAAAGCTTACAAGCAACCTACCACTTGATATGGCCTCTTGTGCAAGCTGGGGACATATAAAATGAACATGACAATCAATGCCTCCAGCAGTGACAATCATTCCCTTTCCTGCAATTACTTCAGTACTGACCTGTATTTATTTTTGGAAAAATATATTATCATCTCAGCTTCAGGTCACTGATGATGCTTATTTTGTAACAAAAGAATCTTAGTTTCTCAAACATAGTAGTACCTTTTCTCTGCTTCAAATTGGAAAAAAAATAATTAGGTCAGTTTTTTCGCTTATTGGTCAGCTAGTACATATAAGGTACAAATCAGTAGCCCGTTTTAGTGCATCCCGACAGATGGTATTCAATATCCTAGTGTCATGGATATGAACAACTGATCTCAACAACTAATTGGAAACAAAAATAAGTAAACTAGGTATACCCCAATAATCATGTCTTCATGCACACCATCCATTACATCAGGATTTCCTGCTTTTCCGATTGCCACAATTGTTCCTCCTTTAATTCCAATGTCGGCCTTGTATATACCCGTGTAATCTATTATAACTGCATTATTTATGACTGTATCCAAGCAAACTAAGGCACTATACCCAGTACCTTGTCCCATCCCATCACGTAGCACCTTACCACCTCCGAATACACACTCATCACCATATAAGGCGAGATCCTTTTCGATCTCTGCATACAAGTCGGTGTCTCCTAATCGTATTTTGTCACCAGTTGTTGGCCCATACATGTTTGCATATTTCTCACGAGAAACTATGCAGTCAAAGCCTGTACCATTACCACTGACCCCCTCACTACAATGATAAATATACATGTTACAGAGTGTTCACAAAATCACGCTGTGAAAGGTCTCCATTCCAACCATTGCAAAGTATGGAACCAATTTTTAAAATGGATATCTTTCTGAATTTTTATCAGTTTTCTAGGGTTTCTGTCTTGCTATATAGTATCTATCACAAAAGCTTACAAAAGAACTAACCTCTAAAATAAGATTGGTATTTACAATAAGCCGAGATGAGGTCCTAACCTTATAAATAGCTCTTCTGCATGACCAAACCCATTGGAAATAACATTCTTCATGACCTCTTCAAGCTTAGACTCGTCAACTGGGCCATCTGCAAGACCACTTCCCCCCCTTATAACTTTTGAACCACCAATACTTACAAGAGTTACATATTTGGCATCACCTGGCTACAAATTTTAAAAGCCAACAGAATAAATGTCATTATTTGTGAACATAGCAAATGTCAAGCTTCAGAAATACTACAACAACAACAAAGCTCAGTCCGAAAACAAGTTGGGGTAGGCTAGAGATGAAAACCCATAGGAGCAATGAGAAAAAAAAACAACGTAGATAATAATAATATAACAAATTACTAAATTAGTAATATATTATCAATAATAAGAGCAACACAAATAATAACAACAATTATTGGTAATAGTTGGAGGCAGACTCAATTATGGTGTTTCTGAGTAAAATATATTGCATCAATTATTTGTTGGAAATATGAGGTAACAAAAGTCTGACCTTAAGAATAGCCTGTCTAGTAACAAACCCAAAAACATGATTTGTTATTACAAACAAACAAAGTTATGAAAAGCACCTCAAAACGTGTGGCAGTTCCAGCTGGGATATTCAGTCGCATTCCATACGATTTCCTCCTATCAAAAACCAAGTAGGGATTTACCTCTATGAAGTGGTAATGACTCCCAATCTGCAGACCAGCAACAAAGTAATATATTGATATTAAACAGGCTATAAGACTTCTTTCAAAAAAAGGGCAATAAGACCTCAATAAGTTTTGCTTCAACCCACTTTAACCTAATCTTGTTCAGCATTACCATGGCTCAAATTGACCAGTGCAACCAGGTTAGCTTGTATTCAGAGTCATGTGGCACTAATACTCACACAAATAGTATCAACATCATGATAGCTTTCTAATGTTTGATTATTGGATGTAAAAGTCATCACCACATATTTACGAAGCGGCAGACAATAAGGCTCATTTGAGTGGAAAGAACAGTGTTACTTTGAAGGTCAGTATTAACCTAAACATGAAGGTGTTGGATAAATTACCTGAACAGGCCTATCAGCCTTGTTAACGACTTTCAATTTGACCACACGTCTTCCCAGATTAAGAATAATATTTCCCGATTTTAGAATAAGTTCACCAGGAAATAGATAATCTTCAATCCCAGTGAACTTCTCAAGTGAAGGAACTGCAATAAATCTTTATCAATTATAGTCAGGCGAATCATCAGGAAAACAAATTCCAATATTGCATACTGTAACTGTTTCAAACAAGGTTAATCTGCTATTTTATTATCTCTTTGATTTCCATTAAATTTATCTCCAGTGGTGATTTCTCTGGTACTGGACACCACACATACACGCAGGATGTTTGCTAGTACATGCTAGCCAGTATAAAATTAACAGGCATAACCAAAAGTACGTCTGACTAGGACGAATGCAGCTTAATGTAGTGATGGACTGATGGTTGCCAACAGAAGTTGCTAATGCAAATCAGATTAGAGATGCTATAAGTAACAAACCTGGAAGAAATGAACCATGCAATGCCAACTCCAAATTCCCATTTTCACTCGCAATTGGATCATGTATCGTTATTAGCTTTGTTCCATCCAGAAATGTCCCTTCAACCTGATAGGAATTTGAACATATGAGGTAACAATTTTTAACTAATCATTATGAAGACCTTGGTGTTAATCAAATTGGGGATACTTGGTATTTACCTTAATCAGATTAGTGACCAATACAACGAGTCGTGTTATTATTCTAAAACCATGTCAATCAAGACAGGAAGTCAGCAAATGTGGTGGTACGTACCTAACCAAAATATGTACGTCTGCTATGGACTGTCACTAGTAAAGATAAAAAACAAAAGTAAGTTTGGCACGTCATATTTCAATTTATTTTTGTTTAATGCTTAGTAGCACAATAGAGTGAAAAAAGAATATTGAAGATCTAGCCTAGAAAAATCTGGTAGTTAACCAATACATTCCAAACCATGCAAAGTCAAGATTGTGCTGGTGCTGAGATGAATTAGCTCATATGGTAAACCTTTGGTCCCTCAATGTAGTACAACATTACAGTGATCTTTTTCTTTCGGACAAAACAAGATAAACCATTTCAAAAAGATGCAAACAACAGATGAATTCAGTGAACATTGTTTAGAATAAACCTGAACAGTATCTAAGAGGTTTGGGACAGCTGTAAGAACCTGCCTCCTGATAAAAATATGCAAAATTTGGAAAAATGAAAACACTCGGGTTTAACATAGAAGTTAATTATGTAAGAAGAGCGCAACATAAAAATTGCCAACATATAATTAATCACCTTCTGTAACAAATAGACACTGTTTTTCCAGGGTTAAGAAATTAAATCACCTGCCCAACAGTAGCTTTCCTAGGTCCATCAAATCTGTCACACTTTTATCACCATCACGAACAAATTCCAAAATCTGTCAGAAGAATATATCAGAGAGGTAGGCACCCTGCTCTACTATTTTTGTAATTAACAAAGACTGAGCCATAAAACACGACGAACGGCAAAGACCAACAGAAGTATTTTAGCAAATTCTTTCTGTTCTCGCAACAACAAAGGATAGTACCTGAGTAGCTATAAGAGCAACAGCTTCAGTGTAATTGAGGCGAAGGCCTCGAGCTAGCCGCTTCTGTGCAAGGAACCCAGCATTGTGCAGCCCCAATTTCTCTACCTCTCTTGGCACGAGTTTCATTTTCTACTCTTTCTGAAGATTTCCAATTGATAGTCTCTACAAAATCACAGAGAGAAAAAAATATTAACAAGTTGCAAATTGTGACGGTGAACTAGAAGTGTGTCCTCATTTTTTGCTGTAGTTGGCTACAGATTAATTAAAGTCAACTCCAGAAAGTCTAACATGAACATAAGCAGGAGTAAAACATGCAAAGAATCATGTCAAGTGGCAAAATGAAAATTGAGAACAGAACCCCCAGAAAAAGCAATGGAGACGAAAAAAGAGAAACAAGTACGAACACTGATAAGGTAAAAATTCGGTAAAATTCGCACAGTACCTCTGAGATCGCGCTTCTGCGAGGGTCGTGGAAGAATCTGAGATGATGTTAGCGAAGCGAAGATTGCCATTGAATTATTCGGTGGATTTTTTTTATATTCTTATTATCCGTCGTTATTTTTGCTTTGGAATCAGAAATTCAGAATCATCATATTAAGGGAGCGGAGAGCCGGAGACGTTTCGATTAGGATTTAATGGGCAATCTACACCGTTCGATGTTGATCAAGTATTATTTTGAATAAAATTGAGTTCTGATGTTGAGCACGAGGTGAGCTGAATCGATGCGGTCAAGGACGAGTCCGTATGTGCTGTTATTTTGAGAAATAAGAGAGTCATGTTATTTCGATGTTGATCGTCTAATTTGTACGGAGTTCACTATATTATATAAGTTATTTATTAGATTGAAAATGAACGATCAGATATAAAATAACAGAACTCTGTTATTCCCTCAGAATAACAGCAAATATGAAATCCTCAAGGACACGTCGAATTGGACCTAAGTGATGAGGCGGGTTGGCAGGAATCAGATCTAGTGTTGTCTGGCACAAATCCATATCTCCTCGAATACTTCAAAGAAATGGGCAGCGAACTGTCTGAATTCTCACCGTTGTTACAGCGTCGTTACCATGCCCGCACAGTAACTGCTACAATATCAACACACAACAATTGTCCATTTATGTCTTGAAAATAATTGCCTATTCGAGAGAATACGGATTTGTCTGGCACCGATGTAGCGCAGCATGTGGATTGTCTGAATTTTTTGGCTGCAACAAGATTCGTGTAAAATTTAATTCGAGATGGCAATCGATTCGGACCGTTGATTTCCTGTAGCGCGATATTGCGCTACAACAGATTCGGATTCGGCTTTTCAGGGACTAGAGAGAGAAAAATAACGAAGGGGAAAGGGTAAATTTTCTAAATAAACGTCAAAAACATTTTGTCAATAATTTGTTTCTTAGTTGTAAACATTAAATTGAGAAACGTTAAAACATTTTCTAAATCGTCAAAAACTATTTTCCAATTTATTTACAGGACAATAAGTCATGACAACATCTTTAGCTTTTTACAAAAACAATTTAAGAATTTACTGAAATATTTGTCAATGTAAAAAAAAAACAATTTGATCTGTTATTTTGACATTTGTTTCGAACATAAAACGTTTTTTTGGTGTTCCAAGATAATTTTTCTTATATTTTTAGTTTCAAATTCATTCTGTCCTTATAGTGCTTGAATTAAAAATTTAATCTAAGCAAATCTCGAACCGAATTGAAACAATAGTTCTTTCTTGTTTTCAAACTTCATCAAATCTTGAAAAAGGTTTTACAATTTTGATTTTTCTTTCCTTCCTAACATAAAAAAGAAAGAGCCCGATCAGCACGCGAAAGAGCATTCTGCAACTTTCTTTTCTTTCTTTTTTTTCTCCACAAGCGAGACGAGAGAGTTTAGACGCATCAATGGCGGCCATCGATCCCGTCGCGCTCGACCTCGTCGACTTCCTCAATGCCTCCCCCACTGCTTTTCACGCCGTTGGTAAGGCTAAACCTTTTCTATTTTTTTCTCTCTCTTTATTTTGTTTTGGTTGCGCATAATTTGTGCTTCCGGCTTTTGGATCTTCAATGTCTTTATTGATGAGAATTTGCAAAAGCTGAAGCAGTAGAAAATGTTTGAAGTCCTTACTTGGCTTAGCTCTTGAAACTTTTGCACGTCGTCAACGATGAATTGCAGATGAGGCTAAGAGGCGATTGAAGGAAGCTGGATTTGTGCACATATCTGAGAGGGAACAATGGGAATTAGAAGCTGGCGGCAAGTACTTCTTCACTAGGAACCATTCCACCATTGTTGCCTTTGCAATTGGAAAGAAGTATGTGCATCCTTGGTGTTAATTATTTTCAATTATCGAGCTTAAACACACATCACACAACACAAAGCCTTTTGTCCCAAACAAGTTGGGGTAGGCTAGAAATAAAGTCCATATTTGGATTTCATTTCCATAAGATTGGCTGAATTTTTACATTGGCTCGCCAAGCCTATCACAACCTCCTCCTTTCCGGGCTTGGGAGTTGGGACCGGCTATGTAAAACATAGGCGGAGTTAATTATCGAGCTTAAAGTGAGTTATTTTTTTTTTGCACATGCTCAGATGGTAACCCAGTATACCCTATGCGTTTCTTGTTGAATACTATTTTCTTACAACTAACTTAAGAATTGCATTAGAACTTCTGAAAAGGCAACCTTTTTGTTGATATTCTTGAAGAATCTCGAGCTGAGTTTTGTGTATCCACTAAAAAAATAGTCAGCTGCCTATTTGAGTTGCTCAGTTTTTAATATATGAGAACATTTTGAGGGAAACAAACAAAGAAATTGAAGTTCATACATTCATGTAAATACAACTTGGCAATTTATCGTAGAGAAAGACATGACATTCCTATTGTTTAAAGGTTGTGGCTTCTTTTAAAATATTTTCATTGTTCAGATATGTGGCTGGAAATGGATTCTCTATTGTCGGAGCTCACACTGATAGCCCTTGTCTTAAAATTAAGCCTGTATCCAAGGTATCAATTTAATTTTTACTGAATACCAGTTGATCTAACAAACTAGTAGTAATTTGCTTGTTTCATTGTAGGAATACATAATACTATATTAGGGATTGCTTTGCAGTTTTCTTTCTCACTTAAATAAGCAAATAGATAAAAAAAAATTGAAATTAATTGAGGAGTGTGGTAAGCCACTTCTCCATTTGTGTTTCTGCATACAATCCATATAAGATCAACTTTTTATTTTTTTCATTATTATATTAGCGCCTTTCTCAGGGATTGAGAATTTAAGCTATTTACAGAACATGTAAAATCTCCTTATATACTTTTGATCTAGTCTTAAAATTAAAATGTTTCTTGTTTAGGTGACAAAAGGAGGGTATATTCAGGTCGGAGTGCAGACATATGGAGGTGGATTGTGGAACACTTGGTTCGACCGAGATTTGACCATTGCTGGTAGGGTAATGATAAAGGAAAGTAAAGAAGGAAGTGTTTCCTACTCACATCGGCTTGTGAGGGTCTGCGAACCCATCATGCGCATTCCCACTTTAGCTATCCATCTGGATAGGTAAATTAGTTGACCCAGGACCTTTCTTAAAGTAATTTGATTGTGCTTAGCTGAAAGATGAAATAAAGTTGATGGTATTTTTGGTCCAAAATTGATCATAAGGGTTGGTTGTATGATTGTTGCAAAACATCTAGTAGTTACTTCTGGTGCATAATTCATGACAATCTCTAACTAGCAGGTTACTACTAGTTGGGAACTTGCTGGTGCAGAAGTGCAACCGACCAGCTCCAGCAGAGTTCTTTATTTGGAACTTTTGTGAAAACAATTCAAAACATATAATAGAAAATGAAGTTCAACAAAATTCTTGGTTTTTAGAACATAATATAATCATGTAAATTTTATGTGAGAAAAAAACATTGTCGATAATACTCAGAAGCATATGCAATGTATTATAAATCACCCGTCTTGCTTGAACGTGATGAACTCAGGGCCAGGCCAGCTTAAATGCTAAAAACTTCTGTAATTGTTTAATTTGTAGAAATGTAAATTCAGAAGGTTTCAAGATTAACACACAGAGCCATCTTGCACCAATGCTGGCAACATCCATAAAGGTATTTTTTCACTTGCATAATGAAGTGTGGATGAAGAGATTTAGGTTTTGAAGAAGATAAAGACTGTTGATGACTATAAACTTGAGTGGTTCATACCAAATACAATCGGATTTATAGAGAAAAAAAGTTCCTAATTCAGCTGCTACTAAGATACATATGTAAAATATTTAAGATTTCTAAATAGTAAATTTCAGTACCGTGTCAATTCTCGTAACAAGTGCAAATATCAGATCATTCTGTTGCTTCATGTTGCTAGCATGTTGACTAGTTGTGTAAAATAAAGACTATTAGATGGCTTAATTGATACATCCACAGTAAGAGATGGCCAGATAACTATTATAAAAAAATGTCCAAATATAGAAGTTGGTAAGATACATCCACTGTGGATCTATCTTATGGCAATGGTTGTAGCTTGTTATGAGAAGGAGAAAAAGGCAATGCGAATATAGAAAAGCCAATTAGCTTCTCCCATTTCCTTGAAATATGAGCTGACACAATTTTTTTTTCCTTCATGATGTGTGAAGGCTGAAATAATGAAATTAACAGAAGAAAATGGTTCCACTGAGTCAAAGGATAAGAAAAATGCAGATAAAAAGAAGCATCACCCATTATTATTACAGGTAACTCTCAAGAACTTTTATGAATTTAGTTTTGAGTTTTGACACAATAAATCAAAATTCCTAGGGTATTTTTCCACCATATATGGAAGCTTTTTTTGACAAAAGATTATTGGTTGCATGTACCTTCTGTGACCATATTGCTACTTGCTAGTGCAGTGAAGAAAAAATCCATTTGATACTTAGTTTCTGTAGCTTGGATTCCAGAAGTTTATTTCTGATTAGTTGAGATTTTTAATGGGCATCAAACATGTAAAGAGCTAACAGTCAGAAAATAACAATATAGAAGTGAAGTCTAGATATATTCTAGACCTGACTGGCATGACATTCGTACCAGATAAATTAGGTTAAGGACCATCTAAATCCCGAGAACAAGTTGTTACACGACCTTGTTATTTTGTTTTTCTACAGTTAATAGCTAATGAGGCATCTTGTGAGCCAGAAGAAATTTGTGACTTTGAACTACAGCTTTGTGACACACAACCAAGCATTGTTGCTGGTGCCACGAAAGAGTTCATTTTCTCAGGAAGGCTTGACAATCTTTGCATGACTTTCTGCTCTCTTAAAGTATGTTAATTAATTGGTTTCCTTATTTGTTTATTTATCTATTTATTTGTTACATAGTGTACTATAATGCGAGTTTCTTCCAAGGATGCCATTTGTGTAATTTAGTCTTTTTCATGCATGTATGCTGGCCCAAAATTTTCAGTTTGGTGATGACCACAGATCATAGCTAAGCCTGAATTCTCTTGAGCAAATAAAAACAATTGAGTCATTAAGGGTTGAACATAAGCATTCTTTTACACTTCACGTATTTTATGGATTTTTACCGAGGGGGCAGAAAACATGCAAATGTAATTCCCTTCTAAGAATACCAATAATTGTGTATTTCTATTTCAGGCATTAATAGACTCGACATCTGGTGAAGGTTCCCTTGACAATGAACTGAGTGTGAGGATGGTGGCTTTGTTTGACCATGAAGAGGTTGGCTCTGACTCAGCTCAAGGGGCTGGCTCTCCGGCAATGCTTGATGCTCTTTCAAGGATAACTCATTTCTTCAGCCCTTCTGGCACCAAGGTTTTATTTGTGCAATATAAATTTAAGTAGGCACAAGTCCAGCATTATTGCTACCCCCATTTGAACTGTCTACCTACCAATGTTGGAATTAAATGCATGACTGTAACTAGCTACAAGCAACCATCAATGCTTGGATGATATGGTTCAGGTTGGCTTTTGAGTGTTTTTTCGTCACGTCATTATGCACAAAACCTTCACTGATTCCAGAAAAGTTTTGTTGTGATCATTAAGAGCCATAATTAGGCCTCAATCATGCAACTTAGTTCCTCGAATAAATAATAAGGAAATAGTTCATGATTAACTTCTGAATTCTGACAGTTAAAATCTAATTCTTTCATCACAGATAATTTTTGTTTACTGCTTCTGTACAACTTAAAGCAATTCAAATTTTTTCACTTAATGCTAGGTTTATTTCTTTTCAAGCAACGTTGAATAAGTTGATATTGCAGTAGATGGCATATAAGGAATCTCTTTTCTTTCGCAGGTGCTCGAAAAAGCAATTCAGAGAAGCTTTGTTGTTTCTGCTGACATGGCCCATGCCCTACACCCCAACTACATGGTAATCTCAATGATCACAACACTAGATTATGTAGCTTGACCTTCACTTTAGTAACCAAAAAGTAAGTGATGTTAGCGGGTTATTACTTGTTACTGTGCTTTCATTTGGTGTGGGTTTCGCAGAGACCACAAAACCATTTATCTCTTTGCTCAATACTATCCTTGGAAAAACTGGGGGCATATAAAGGCTAAAAGCATAGTCAGACCACACTAAACAGTTTATACAAATTCACCTAAATTAATTAGAAGGAATTGAATTCTATAGCTTTCACCATACTATTTTTTTTTTGCCTTGTACATATTCACATCTCTTTTCAACGTGAGGATTTTTAAATCTTTTACAACTTTATATTAGGATAAACATGAGGAGAACCATCAACCAAAGATGCATGGTGGTCTGGTGATAAAGCACAATGCAAATCAACGATATGCCACAAATGCCGTCACTTCATTCATCTTTAGAGAGATTGCAGAGAAGCACCAGTTACCTATTCAAGTATGATCTGTTATTCTGTAATTTAAAACTTGTACTCATATTGCACTGTACTAGAATAACAGCACAAGTTCCAAGTACTAATTTGCCAGTATTTTGATATCTGTATCTTGACTTTCATCTTTTTGGCCTCTAATTTATAGTCTTAAAATTTCAGAAGAATGAATGATTATGCAGCTGATTTTAATGTTGTCAATTGTCATAGTCTGATCTTGTTTGGTACTCAAGACAATAAACAAGGGTCTTATTAGTTTCTGAACCTTTTCTATCTTTTTTTGATCGAGCTGATTGCGCATTTGGCCCATATATACTTCCAGACCATCAGTATGTATTTTCTATTTCTGTGCAGGATTTTGTTGTTAGGAATGACATGCCATGCGGTTCAACCATAGGCCCAATATTGGCAAGTGGCATTGGAATCCGTACAGTTGATGTTGGAGCACCACAGTTGTCAATGCACAGCATCAGGGAGATGTGTGCAGTGGATGACGTGCGTCATTCTTATGAGCATTTCAAGGCATTCTTCAATGAATTTTCTGAGTTGGATGCCAAGATCAAGGTTGACTGTTAGTTTTATCTTGTGTTGTAATATGGAATGCACTTGTGTCATATTTTCTTGCTTTTCTTAATTGCCTTGATGTGAACACAAAAAGTTTATCGATGCCATCCAATAAAGGAGAGATGTTCTCATGGACTTTTTCTTTGCAAATATTCCTCTATTTGTTGTGTTCTACCTCGTGCATGATACCATTTTGCTGCTGTTGTTTCAGTTGCACTTTCCAGGTTTACACCAAGTGTTGTAAAGAACGGCCAACTAGATCGATTTGTCGCCAATAAGCCAGAAACGGGTTCTCAAGTGTGTATGTAGTGGGGTATTTCGTGGCCTTCAATGTCATGTTACCGTTATGTCTAATTAATTGGCAGCTGAATTTGATCAGCAAGTTGTCAAATCGTAAGTCTGATTTATCGACCAACTTGTTGGTATAAAATTCTAAAGTTTGTGCCGTCAACACACTATTTTAAGTGAATGTCGAGAAGAATATTTTATATTAAAAAAATGTACTTTATTTACTATATTTTAATACAAAAATATTTTGATTTTTTTGTCCTTGTATATCTCAAGTTAACCTAAAATCTCTTATTGATATTTTGCTTTCATTGAGTTTCGAATTCACAATATCTCACACGGAGAAAATGTTGCTTTTAATAAAAATGTTTTGATATTAAAACTATTATAAAATTATGGCTCCCTCTAAAATTCGTCCTTACTTTTTGCCATTAGACGAATTTAGGAGTGTTAAAAAAACTCATGGTTCATGGCTCGCTCCGGATAAGCTCGTAGTAGCTCGTTTGTCTCATCAAAACTTGCCTCATCTCAGTCATAGTAACACGACTCAAAACATAAATACAATATAATGTAAATTATTGATGTAATAAAAATTTTTCGTTGGTTAAATGGCTATTAATTTATCTTATAAATTGTCTTTAAACACTTAATTTTTAATTTAATCTATACAATATTTTTAATTTATATTTTTATATTATTAAGTTCCTAAAATTAGACATGTCATCGAGCAAACAAATCTCGCTCGGCCGAAAAAAACTAATAACTTGCGACTCACTCGAAATGAGTAAAGAAAGCTCTAGCT
>CAXKVX010002685.1:0-48642 GCA_964058865.1 Eleocharis quinqueflora
GTAATAGGCGCCTTAACAACAGAAGGAGCAAGGAGATAGCGAGGACATGGACATCGATGCCCTCATTCAGAACTTTGGCCGTGAGGTTCGAGGCGAATAGAGCAACGATAAGAGGGAGGGATTTGAGATGCTTGACTGGTGCTGGCAGCACGAGACAGGGGCAAGATGGTGGCGGTTAGGCTCTGGTCGGGTGAAGCATGGAGGGAGAGAGGATCTGAGTCACACCGCCAGAGAGAAAGAGAACGAGTAGAGAGAAAGAGAGATCTGGAGTGGTTTGCGTTTGGAGTTAGGCAGTAATGGGATAACCTAAAACGAACGGATCTGATGTATTTTCATCTATATCGAACGGTTCAGGTTATCTGCAGGTTTTAGTGCATTCCTTTACCTGACCTGACCCAGATTTTTGCCTGGCCTGACCCTGCCTGTTCCAGCATCAGGCATGACGGGTAAGGCAACGGGTCAGGTGGGTATGAGCAGGCCGGTGGGTATATGGGTATTATTGCCATCCCTACATGTGGCAAGGAATTGACACAATAACATTTTAATATTACATGGATCGTGATTGTACATTGTGTTTTTCATTTACATCATATGGATAATCAATATATTATGACTAGTTGTATCATTAATTTATAAAATTAAAATATTTAATTTAATTGCCATAATGATGGGATCCCATAGGATCACACCATATGAAAGATTAAAGAAAATATATTAATAAAGCATATGTGATATGTATGCAATATGTGCTATTTTAATTATAAGGAGTTATAATTAATTTGTACAAATTATGTTATTAATACATGAATAATTTTTATGACATGAATATATTATAAAGTAATCCTAAAAATATTTATAGTATGTGTGACATATTTTAAATAATTTTTTAGGGAGCTGCTAACAGCCCCACTTATATGTCCTCCTTAAAAATCCCCCTAACTAACTCAATCATTAAATAACTAATTAATGAGTTTCTGTTATTAATTCATTCCAAAAATGCCTTAACTGTCCCCCATACACGTCCTCCACTACAAGACAAAATCCTCCCTAACAACACCTCTAACTAACTACCATTAGAAGGGCTAATTTTCATTCTTGAGAATGAAAATTGACACTGCGTGTCTAAGTCTTTATATAAATCATACGAAGTCTTTATAGTTGTGTGTTCAAGTCTTTATATTACATAAAATTGCGCATTTTAATTCAATTTTGCAACAATTTTATTACAATTTTGCTATAATTTGCCATAACTTTGCTACATTTTGCTGTAATTTGCTACATTTTGCTCCAATTTGGATGTAATTTGTTGCAAAGTAACACTTCGCGCATCCAAGTCTTTATATAAATCATACGAAGTCTTAAAAATCGTGCATCCAAGTCCTTATATTACGTAAAAACTATGTATTTAATTCAAGTTTGCTGTAATTTGTTGCAATTTTGTTGTAATTTTGCAGTAATTTTAAATATAAAGACTTGCTTGTTATAATATAATGACTTGATTGTTACAATATAGAAACTTTCTTGTTTTCATATAAAAACTTGAAGGTTTCAACTTTGCAACAGTTTTGCTACATATATAAATATAAAGACTTTTTTGTTGTAATACAAAGACTTGATTGTCATAATATAGAGACTTGCTTGTTCTAATATAAAGACTTGCAATTTCGAATTTTGCAGAAATTTTGCTGCATTTTTAAATATAAAGACCTACATGTTGTAATATAAAGACTTGGTTGTCACAATATAGAGACTTGAAAACCAATCATACAATTTAACACGAATGCCACAACAGACCATGTATCACTTTGATTCTGAAATCATGTTCTACAATTTTGTATTATAAAAATGTAGTTAAACACCAAGGGAATGTTAACATACTAAAGTGCTTGATGAAAAGAATGCCTAATGAAAACTCCAGTGAGTATTCTTTAGGTCCAAGCTTTTAAATAGTGGCGATAAAACGACGATTTAGCGGTTTTAGCGGTTTTTGGACCTATAACGCAAGATATATTGAAAAATGCGGTTTTAGCGGTTTTTGGCGATATAGCGGTTTTAGCGGCCGATAAAGCGGACACGATTTAGCGTTTTCGGCGATATAGCGGTTTTAGTGGTGATATTGCTGTTTTTGCTGTTTAATTGTTATTTTTTTAGCAGATCAAGTTTTAGGTGACTTTTTCATTTTTTTCTTTATGCTTCTAAACTACTAATATACTTGCTTATGAATTATTAATATATTATTCTTTGAAAATATATTTTGTGAACAAATTACTATTATATGCTATAATTAAGCATACAAATTATATTAATTATAATTTATACTTAATATCATTTGAAATAAAGTAATATGATATAAATATCGATATGGTAGTTGATAACAAATTATTATTATATGTTATTATTAAGCATATAAATTATATTAATTATAATTTATACTTAATATCATTTGAAATAAAATAATATGTTATAAATATCTATATGGTAGTTGATAACAAATTACTATTATATGTTATTATTAAGCATATAAATTGTATTAATTATAATTTATTCTTAATATCATTTGAAATAAATTTATATGATATAAATATCGATATGGTAGTTTATCGACTGTTTTATCACCGATAAAACGCTAAACGCTAAATCACTCCTCCACCGCTAAACCGCGCGAACCGCTATTTTAAACCTTGTTTAGGTCACATCTGATAACAGTCTGCCACTCATGGCTCTTCATTGTTGGTAGCAAGTCTTAAGAGGCATTTCGCCAACCAGCTCTTCCCGCTTTTTCTCTACCAAATTCAAACTATAGAGCAGATTCTTAGAAGAAAATCGTCGAACACTTGTTGTGCATAAGAACGATAACACTGAAGTATGTTGAAACAAGATCATAAGAAGCGTAGACTAATCCATTCACTAGTTGTTGGATGCGAGTGATGAGATCTCTCCATGGAACTCACGCCGAAATGACGAGACACTTGGAAAAGGAACCTGCAAGTGAAGTTTCTGGCCCTTGCTCAACCATGGCTTCCTCTTCAAGATTCGACTTTGGGCAAATGGAATGATACACGTTCACTTTTTTAGGTTTTGCTAGCATGTGAATGAGTGAGGCCGTTAAGGTCGCTGCTTTGGAAAGAAATAGTCTTGTCGAAACATGGGAATCAAGAAAATCATTTCTTAAGCCTAATGCGGCTGGGAAAGAGACGGGGTGGTAGAGGAAATTGGAGAGGCTCCATCAAGGAGAGATTCATCTTGAAAATGTCGTTATTCTAAATATAATTTGCCGTTTTGTTGGAGACACGAAAGGAGAACATAATACAGGGGACATTATAATTACTCTTATTAACACATGAGAAATTTCTAATAATATATGTTGACTTTTTAACATGAATGATTGTGGGCTTAATTAAATTTTAATTTGATTAATATGTTTAAAGCCAAAAGTCATTTATGTTAGATTGGGGCCGTCAAGTGTTACTGCGGAAGCATTTTTAACAATAACAATTCAAATTTTTAAACCTTAATCACCTAGCTAGAATTTCACAAACAAGTATCAAGAACAATTGAGTAAATAAAGATAACAAAGTGCAAGTATAGTAAAGAGAGAGTAAAGAGCAAAATAGATCAAGAGAATACAAGAACATGCGATATAGCGTAGTTCGGCCTACAAACAACTAGGCTTACGTTCACAGGTCTTCCAAAACCAAAGCTTATTTCCGAAACGAAGAAAGAGAAAAAGAAGTTACTAAGTAATCAACCCTTCTTGATTCAATTTAGAGATCAAATCAAAGATATATCATATAATGCAATTCCCTTGTTAATTAGACAAATAATATTGTTTCTTGCACTTACAATAACTAGACCGTTTGTTTTGAGTTTGAATAAATTTTTTGTTTATTCATTGTTTTCTAAGTATCAAAACCTTCAAACGAAACATAATTATACTTTCATTTCAACGTATTTAGTGTAAAATATGATGAAATTTTGTGTTCCGTTCTGTTTGGTAACAAACGAAACGATAACAAAATATTTTTTATTTCGTTTGTAAAATGAAACGGTAGATGGAATAATTTTTTTTTTGTGAATGTAAGGAAACGAAAAACGGAAGGACTTAATTCCGTTTCGTTTCCAGGTTTGACAACTTATCTATATAGCTTATGTGCAGCAACTAAAGATACTTCTATTTTTTTTTTGTTTTCTAATTACACTCAGATCTTTTCTATAGCTGGCTTGCTCTTAATTTCTTTTAATGCGTGTCAGTATTTTGTATGAAACGATCAACATATAATTTTTTTTTATAAATTAATGTTAGCCTTTTTGTTATGATTTGACGGCCCAATACCATTAGGCCTAATATTTATTGAACTCTATTTTGGATCAGTTGATATAGGCTTTTTTCTTTGAACAATTAATTGAAGTTATATAATTACATTAGATGAGTTGTGAAACTCAAATTGTGAAATGGGCCTTTTTTTCTCCGGAACTTTTTGTTTCGCCGAAAGGAGAATTTTTTTTTTTGAACCGTGTTAGATTGAAGAACAGTTCATTTGACGCCATCAACAAATCTTCATTTCTACTTGTCGACGAAGAAGAGAATAGGAAGTCCGTACTAAGGTAATCTCCGATCGAGGGATCGAGAGAGAACGCGAGAGAGAATGAAGGAGATAGACCTACATGCTTCTACGCGGCCAGTGGAGGTCGACCATCGCATCTCTTTGACGTACTACTACCGCATCGCCGACAACCTCCTCCGACAGGTGGCTCCCACTGCTCAATTTTATTTTTCAAAGCATTATTATAACCCTAATCATAATTATATTGCGTACTTTGTACTATTGTCGGAACGGGCTCCGGATTTTGTCAGTATTTTTTTTGCCTGTATTTAGTGATTTAGTCTAATGGCCAATTGTACAGATCTTCTTCTGTGTTTGTATCCCAGATTTATGTGTATGAGATATTAATTAGTTCAGTCAAAGATGTAATGATGCCCTTCTTTCTCTTCAAACTTATACCTAGTTTGTATTTTTCGATATCTGTATCTTGTATATTCTGATACACACTTTATAATCCCAAGTTCGTTAATTGCAATTTACATAAAGAGGAGTTATGGATTGCATACAAACAGACCATTTTGGTTCTGGAACCAGTGCCAGTTCTGTGTTTGTTGTCTACTGTTACTTGGCCATGTTTTGAGCCTAATTTTCTTTGGTACTGAAACCTCTGCTCTTGCAACTTCTTTTTTAAGTAGATAATTGAGCCTAAGTCATAAAAAGGAAAATTTATAAAAATATTAGAAGAAGAGGAAAAAAAAACATATTTGCCCTCTCTTATGTGGATGTGTTTGTCATATTTTTTTTCTTTCTGGAGAATAATTTACTACTTGAGGATTGTCCGTCACATATTACATGTATAGATAGTATGTTGGTTGGTTAATTTATTGTGCACTGACAAAACTTTGAAAATTCATATGCATTAATCTCCCAGTTGCCTTTACAATACTTAGTATTGATTTTATTACTTCATTTTGTTTGTTAATAAATTATGATGGTTTCATCTAATAGTGTTCTCATGTTATCAACTTAATTCTGTGTTTAATTGCCAGGCCAGCATATACCGGGAGGAAAAGAATCTTATTGATCTCTATATCATTCTTGTCAGATATTCAAGGTAGTTGTTTAAATACACATATCATAGTGTGTATTGTTTATTCCCAAATTCCGTTGATCTTTTTTGTTGCTGAATTATGTTTACACCTCCCTAAACTGAAAGTACTATCCATACCTCTCAGAACCTCAATTTGCAAAGTAATTTAGGGCCAAAAGTGGAGTAAAATTGTATTGGAGTCGAAGCACTTTGGAGTGAGCAATGCGGTATGGGCCCAAATGTGAAAAGGGGAAGTAATTCATAGGAATATCGCTTGAAAAATACTTTTCATAATATCTGAGTAAATGTCCGCGGTAAGCTTATTCAGCAGTTTGGAAAATGATGTTACGAGGAGCTAGGTAATTGTGATTTTTTTTTTTGTTGGGTGGGGGGGGGGGGGGGGGGCGGGGATGGATGATTTTGAAAATTATCGATACGTCAATATGAAAGCTGGTATCTCCTTAATAAAATTGTTGCTATTCCCATTTCTGAATGGAGGAAGAGAGGGAGACTTTATAAACAGGATTACAGGAACCTTTCACCATGAGCTAACAGAGCCAAATTTGAATCTCGCCGTTTTTAGTTAGTACAATTCTCTCTATAAACGTCATTTTTATGATTCTTATGTGTGAAAATTTTCAGCTTGTTATGTGAGACAATACCTGTGCACCGTGACTATGGGACCTTCAGATCAAGACAAAAGTCTCTTTTTAGAAAGGTTTGTATCTTCTTTGCTAATTGCACTAGATACCAGCAGAGACCTGACTAATATGATATCAGATACTCAATTGATTAGTGTCAATGTTATCCAAATTAAGCCACAGTCGCTATATTTAACAGACAATTGACTTATCTAGGAACCAACTAAGCTGCAATGTGTAATGGGTCATGCAAATAAGTCGGGGAAATAGAAGCAAAAGCTTGAATGAAATTGTACTTCTAATTTAAAAAATGAAAAATGAAAATTACAAGTATGATGAATTTCTAGAAACTTCTTGATGTAATGAGTGAGCTGGAAACCCTAAAACCGGCAGTTCAGCAACAAGTCGACACACACAACAAAGCAATACAGAAGGAATCTTCTGTTAGTTCCAGCAGCAGCAGCAGTTACCCATCTACTGTTTCTAGTCCCCAAAATTACCAGGTATTTACTTTGTGCAAATCTTTCTTTGAAAGAAACCAGAATATTCTGGTATTTGGCCCAACGAGTGTTAAATTAACTGATTTTCTGGATGTAGTTTTAGCTTCTCATTTCTTTAAAAGAGTAAAAGGCAACTCAACTGGTAACTTGAGGTGCTACCAACAACAATAACAACAACAAAGCCTTTAGTCCCAAACAAGTTGGGTAGGCTAGAAATGAAACTCAATTAGAATAATAAAAATCAATATAAATAATAGTAAAATAGTAGTAAAAATAGAAACAGTAATAATAATAATAATACTAATACTAATAATAATAATAATAATAATAAATTATTCTACAAATCATAAGTTTAGACTAGTGCCCTATGTCTAATTCTGGACTAAAGTCATACAAATGTACCACTACTTCTAAATTTTAGTCTATGTCATGGTTTTGATACGTTGATCTCTAACTTTCATGCACTCCTATTTGATGCCAACGTTCCATGCCTTTAAGTTTCTTTTTACTACATTCCATGTCAATCTCGGTCGACTTCTACCTCTTCTCGTGTTTTCGATGCGGCTTAAAACTCCACTACGTACCGATGCATTAGCAAGCCTTCGTTGGACATGTCCATACCATCTCAAACGTTGTTGAACAAGTTTCTCTTCAATCGGTGCAACTTCGACCTTGTCACGTATATCGTCATTTCTAATGCGATTCCTTCTTGTGGAACTTTTTTGCCATAGTAGCTCAATATTCTGCTTCATACCACATTGCAGGTCTGATTGCCATCCTATATAACTTATCTTTCAATTTTTGTGGAACTTTTTTGTCGCATAGGATGCCAGATGCTTGTTGTAATTTTATCCAACCCGTTCTTATTCTATGGCTAACATCTTCATCAATATTGTCATCACTCTGTAACATCGACTCCAAACATCGAAAGGTATTTCTTCTGGGCACTACTTGTCCATCTAAACTGACTTCTCCATGTTCTCATCGAACGACGTTGGACTCGCACTTCATATACTCGGCCTTAGTCCTACTAAGTTTAAAACCTTTCGATTCTAAAGTCTTCCTCCACAACTCTAATTTTCTATCAACCCCTACTTGTGTCAATTAGGATCACATCGTCAGCAAAGAGATATCTCCTTGTATGTCTTGATCTCATCGATCACTAACTTGCTACCAATAATGATTTAAAAGTATAAAATTATAAAATTAAGACTAGTACCAACTACAAGCCTTACTGGTGCTTCACCATCACTTGACAGGTTCTAAGAACAGTACTTAAAGAAATTAGATAAAGCATCCATAGGAAAACAACTCTTGTTGACGCCAGAATCCTGCATACCAGTATATGATACAACACATCGTTCAGCGTCGTCCTTTTACAAAATGACAATAATCAAAATTTTCTATTACAGTGTTTATTTTATTATCCATCTTTGCTTGTCTAACAATTCAGACATATGCTGGAAATATAAATGGCAGCTCGAGCAAGAAATCTGGTACAAGGAATCAAGTGGATCCTCTGGATCAATTTCAGAGATTGTATGTGTACTCTTTCTTTCTTAAAACTATTACACTTTCAAGAGTCCAGAAATGCTGCTAGCAACTGGTTTATATGAGTAAAAATGTACCAGTACAGTACTCATATTAACTGATAGTTTTGAATCTGTACAAGTTGTGAGTAGCATTTAACCTTAAATCAATATATTGTTTTATGTTTTTTTTTTTCCTCCTGTTAGTCAGGTTTGCTACAGGTGTCAACCAACCTAGTTGCAATTAACGAACCCATGAATGTTGAAAACACTATTTAATTAAAGAGAACATAACTTTTCAGATCAATATGTATGCCGTATCCGAAGGAAGAAACACTCTCCAGACACTCAATATTAGGTCCAAATGGGCTCCGAAGCAACTGGACAGGTCCAGTAACTGGTATTAGGGTATAATTCCTAAAATTTGTTTTATTAGTACTCTTTAGATAGTCTCTTATATATTATATCATTTGTTTACTTAAAGTTTTTGCTCGATCTATTTGCCCTGTAGGTCCAATACCCTAGCAATGCTGGATTAACCCAGAGTGAAGTATCAGGGTAAGCGATCTATGTTGGTAATACCCATACCTAATTTTGACACACCCTGGTACACCAGAGGCTTCTGCACCAGTTAGATATCCTTTTTGTTTGGGGACCCAGGCATTTGTTAGAATTACATTTTCTGGTAGATGAAGGATTCAAATTGGCCCTTAGGTTTTTTGCGTTTGTCATACTTTGCACTTGCACTGCAAGTCAATAACTTAGCTGCCTTTATGCTTACATTTTCAGTGTATTAGGACGTCTAGATTCCTGGTGGAACTGCCAATATGCTTGAACAAGTAAATAGAAAAATTTCACGTGCAAAATAAAAGTTGCACAGAATAGCTGCTGTAATGTTGGTATAAACTTAGCTGCGTTTGTCATACTTTGCACTTGCACTGCAATTCAATAACTTAGCTGCCTTTACGCTTACATTTTCAGTGTATTAGGACGTCTAGATTCCTGGTGGAACTGCCAATATGCTTGAACAAGTAAATAGAAAAATTTCACGTGCAAAATAAAAGTTGCACAGAATAGCTGCTGTAATGTTGGTATAAAAAGGTAGAGAATAAATAAGCCTAAGCTCTTGTCTTTTTACATGCTTAGTTTACTTTCTGAGGGCCACAAACAAGAGGGGTTAATACCTGATAATGCTCCCCATCTCCCTCCTGGAAAGAGCAACTATGATCTTGAGTCAGTTCTATCTCTAGATGATGGGAGATGGTCGGCTTCCCCTACAGTGATCTTGCAAGAAATGGAGACGGCAAACCACCTCAACATACAGCCTTCTCCCCCACCAGTTCGGGCAGAGGTGCAGCAAGTGTCGAGTTCAATCCCTCCAGATAGGGTTGCTGATCTGAGACCTGGGCCTGCTCTGTCTGACTCTGGACGGTACCAAGATTTGCATGTGGTATGCTACGATTAAAATGTTTTATTTATTATTATATACTGTACTAGTTGTGCATTGGTGTTATGGGTGAGTAACACGACTAGCCAGTAACTTGGTTGTAATTGTTGTATAAAGCTTACTGGATTTATTGGGAGTGGTACATACAACAGTCAATGTAGCACAGACATAGACACAAGTGTCCTAAACAACAAGACACAGCAAGATGTGGCATGTCATGTTCTGTTTAATTTCTATTGGGACATGACTGTTAGTGTCGTGTTGAACATGGACATGCAGAACTCTAGAATTGGCCGTGCTACATATGTAGCAGTTTGTACTAGTGTTAGTAAAAAAAGTACTCTTTTTGGTTACTATTAATTGTTAGACCTATATGCTTGTACTGTTCATTTCCTGTGCTTGATAGAATTTGATAATAGGAGTGCTTGGTTTTGTTGGGCTGTAAGTCCTTGTAGATAAGATTTAAGTCATTTTGGATATAGGTCTTCTTCCATTGGGAGGTCGGTCCAGCTATAGTTAGTTTTAGGAAGTAGTCACTTGAACCTCACATTTTTCAGGATGATTATTTCAGATCCAAGCCATTTCAGGGTTTGGCCAATTGTTCTTGTACACTTAGGTTGCAACCCAATTGGTAAGTTAGGGTTTCACTATGTTTTATTTGGGATTAGGTCCATGTTTCGGGATATTTTCCTTACCGAACTTGACTTGCAGTTGAGTTTTGATTTCAATTTCTGCTTTCAGTTTATTTGGAGTCAGGTTTTTGGATTGTTTGCTGGAAGGGTGGTCATTAGTTCTGGTTGGATCTGTTTCAATAAACAGATTAATTAGGATTCAGGTTGTCAGAGCTGTTTTGGGTCACAGTTGAGGACTAGAGATTGGTTGGGTGGTTTGATTTGTTATCGAGTCGAGTTAAAAAAAGTGCTGAAATTCTGAAACAGGTGTATTTGGTTTAGCTGGATTCGGCTGAGAAACAATATAGTTCCATTAGACCCTAGTTTATTCAGATTGGGTTTCATTTCTAGCCTACCCCAATTTATTTGAGACTAAAGGCTTTGTTTTTGTTGTTGTAGAAACCTTAGTTTCTCTCTGTGGTCGTACGGTTTCATAATATTGTCTCTTGTTCGTTCTTTATTTAACCTTGTAAACAGCCAGTTCAGTTAATGGAGTGCTTTCTGAGAGTGGCAGAGGCAAATACTTCTAGAAATTTAGAAACATGTGGAATTCTTGGTGGTTCTTTGGTAAGACTTGTTATTAGAAGAATTATTTAGTCCAGGAATTCATATCAGAATATCTTTTCCTTTATATCTTTTTGTTTTCCGTTTTATCTGACAGTTGATGTTTTTATTTAGAAAAACAGGAAGTTTTACGTGAGCACCCTAATAATCCCAAAGCAGAAAGCGACATCTGATTCTGCAAGTTTTTCACTTTTTTATATATATTCTTTTGTTTAATATGGAACCGATATTAAACACTGTTGTTTTATTGTAAAATTTTAAACTGACCTCGTTTTAAAACTGTAGTGCACGGCTACAAATGAAGAGGAATTATTTGAAGTTCAAGATAAGAACTCCCTTTTTACCCTTGGCTGGATTCATGTAAGTTACTTTATTTCAGCAGCCTAAGCGATAAATTGGTCGTTAACACTGCTGAACAATTTAGGGAAAATATGTTTTTTTTTTTTTTTTTGAATAAAAGCAGGGCAAATGCCTGCCTGTTTCATTGAAACAGCAAAGTTCATACATCCGAGGTTCCTAATTGTTTTTGCGAGAAGCAAAAACTAAGAGTTTGACTAAAGTTCTACATAGCTAATTCTATTACAACCATATTTCATCAAAAAGAATACTCAGTATTTTCCTTCGTTATTTTCTTTTACTTCTTCAACATCTTACCTGTTCTGAACTCATGGTACCAATCTCTTAAACAAAACAAAGTATCAGAAAACACAAACAGACACAGCAAATCATACAACCAAATTCCAATTTTCAAAAAATATCAAGTCCCTTCAATTCGAAGCAGATCTGAGCCAAACATGGGCTCCATGACCCTGAGAGCTGAATCCATCTGATCCATCACCATCAGGCTTTCTCTGCCTATGGTAGGTTCTCTCAAATCCTGAACATCCTACGGTAAAATCAGATTGAGTTTTAAGAAAGTAGAATCAGAGTTGTGTTTACACCAATACCTCAGAGTACCGATTATTTGAGATGCAACACCCAAAACATTTTTTGGTTTCTTATCAGTAAAACATCTTTTGTTCCTCTCCAACCAAATAGCCCAAATAACGGCACCTCTAATTAATTCTACTAACAATACTTCTTTCAAAGGAATCATGGCATCAATTTTCCATATGCCTTCTAGGGAATTACCATTAAATTCAAAATTATTGTATCTTCCTATCCATTTCCATATTTCATTAATGAAAGGACAACTAACAAAGAGATGATCTATGCTTTCTATCTGATTACAAAACACACAATTTGTATCACCATCCCATCTTTTTTTTGTAGAAATTCCTTTGTAAATACTCTCTTTCTTCTGACTAACCACATGAACACCTTAATTTTTAAGGGTAATTTGGATTTCCAAATCACATCAAAGAAGGAGTTTTTATAACCTCCAAACTCTAACCACTGGTACATAGCATGTACCGAAAATTTCTCTGAGCAATCCCATCTCCAGATAATTGAATCACTTTGAGAGGAATTAATTTGTACATCTTGGAGAATGGCCTTTAACTTTACCCACTCTTGACCTAACAAACCAAATAACTGTCTATTAAATTTTAATCCTATATCATTCTTAGCAAACACTTTACCTACTGTTATTTTAGGGTCTGAACAAGCAATGAATAGGTTTGGAAAAAGGAGAGAGAATGATAACTCTCCTTTCCATCTATCCGTCCAGAAGAGAATATTATTGCCATTTCCTAATTTCTTATTAACACTAGTTGACATAACATAGTTTAATGAGTATACACTTTTCCAAAAAGGTGAAAAGTAGCTACAGTTAGATCTATTTCTATACTTTGAATATATAATTTCTTTCCACAATCCTTTAACTGTGGGATCATAATACCTATACCACCATTTAGCTAGTAAGGCTTTATTGATTAAATCTAAATCCATCACACCTAACCCTCCTTGGTCTTTACTTTTACACACTGTAGATCATGCTACCAATATCATTTTTTTCCTTGTAATATTGCCTCCAAATCATAAAAATTTCCTTCTAATCCTATCAATTCTTAACCTGACATTTATTGGCAATCTATAAAGCGAAAGCCAGTATAAGGGTACTGCTGTAAGAACTGCATTTAGCATAGTTAATCTACCACCTAATGAAAGGAATTTCCCTTGCCAACAAGGTAACTTTTTTTCTATCTTCTCTATTAAGGAATTCCAATCAGAAGTACTTAAATTTTTCCAATGTAAAGGGACACCTAGGTATTTAATAGGAAGAGATGATTCATTACAGCCCAATACTCTAGCTAAGTGAGAGCTGTAATTTTTTTCAAGGTTCAGAGGGATCATCTCACATTTTTCAAAATTAATTTTTAGACCTGATAGGTTTTCAAACCCTACAAGGATCCATTTTAAAGCTTGAATTTCTTTCAAGTCTGCTTTAATAAATAGCAATGTATCATCAGCAAAGTGAAAGTTTAAAATATTATCTATTTGATCAAACTCACCCATACCTTGTAAATATCCCTCTTCCCTAGCCTTAGCTAACAAAATGTTAAGTGAGTCAGCTACCAAATCAAACAAGAAAGGTGATATTGGATCCCCTTGCCTAACACCTCTTTTGCAAAAGAAGTATTCTCCTAAGTATCCATTGAAATCAATGCAAGTTTTACTACCTTGAAGAATCATTCTAATCCAACTTATCCAAGTTGAGTTAAAGCCTCTTCCTTCCAATACTTCTAGAAGGAAGTTCCAATTCACTCTATCAAATGCTTTTTCAAAATCTATTTTAAATAGAATACCTTTAGTTTTGCTAACTCTAATCTTATGAAGAATTTCATGAGCTGAAACAACATTGTCTAAAATAAACCTGCCTTTTATATAAGCAGTTTGAGACTGATCAATAAGCCGATCCATGATAGGAGCTAATCTATTAGCAAGTAATTTTGTAATAATCTTAAAACTGCAATTGATAAGACTTATAGGTCTAAAATTTTTAATCAATATGGCATCAGATTTTTTAGGAATAAGACAGATGGATGCCATATTTAATCTAGCTATTTCTAGTTTGCCAGAGTAGAAAGCTGAAACCAACTCCATAATATCATCTTTTACTAGATCCCAGAATGTCTGATAAAATAAGAAAGACATTCCGTCTGGACCCGGTGCTTTATTAGGATTGCACATAAAAACTATTTGTCTAACCTCCTCATAAGAAAAAGGTAAAGTAAGATTGTTTGCTTGAGTTGGAGTAAGCTTGTTACTGACAGGCCAGAAATCTTTTACAAGGTAAATCATTCTGTTTTCTTCTTTTCCTAAAAGATTTCTATAAAAGCTGGTAATATGCCTTTCTAGTTTTTTAAGATTATATTCTACTTCATTATCTATCTCTAAAGACAGAATTAGATTCTGTTTCTTTCTATTATTAGCAACTGAATGAAAGAATTTAGTATTCTTGTCACCTTGAAGATGCCACTTAAGCTTGGCTCTCTGTTGCCAATAGATTTCTTCTTCATCATATATTCTATCTAAAGAAGATAAACAGTGTTTCCACTGATCAAATTCATGGCTTTCTAGCTCTCTAACTTCCTGAATCAATTCATATTCATTAATTTTTTGAGAATATTCAATCTTTTGTTTTTTTTTATTAGCTCTTATGTTTCTATCCCATCCTTTCAATTTCTTCCTAATAAATTGCAATTTGAGTCTCAGCTATTACCAACATCATCAATATTAAGTGGAAAGGACTTCCACCATCTACACATAAGTTCAGAAAATTCCTCTTGTTCTAACCAAATTTTTTCAAATCTAATAGGTTTATTTGAAATTCTTTTGGAATTATTAGTGGATATTACTAAAGGGTTATGGTCAGACAATATTCTAGGTAGAGAAGTGATAAGATTGTTTGGATAATGATCATACCAATCCGAAGAACATAATACTCTGTCTAATAGGGCAAAGCTTTTAGAAGTTACTGATTTTGCCCATGTAAATTTTCTATCTATGAGATGTAATTCCATCAGTTCTAGCTTAGAAATGAGATTATTGAACCTATTTGAAACTACATGATCATATGAAGAACCTTGTTTTTCATTTTTTCTTCTAATCATGTTGAAATTACCACAAACTAACCAAGCTGGAGGAGACAATTTTGAATGAATATCTTCCAGTTCTTCTAAGAAAGGTTTTCTAAATTTTCTTAAAACAGGGCCATATACGGTTGTGAAGAACCATATGAACTGCTCTTCCTTATTACACAATTTAATAGTTATTGAAAAATCTGAGATTTGAAAATCTAATAATTCATATTTATTAGTATCATAGCCTAAAAGAATTCCTCCTGAATTACCTATTGAGGCTTTGGAAATCCAACTCATTGAGCTAGTCCCCAAATTTTCTAACATTCTTTTTTTAAATTTTTCTTTTTTTGTTTCCTGAATAGCAACTATATCTGCATCATGCTTAACTAAAAGCTCCTTGAGGAAGGATCTTTTCTTTAACTGACCTAAACCTCTGCAATTCCAATTAAGAATCTGTACCATGATTATTTTCTAAAGAACTATCTAAATTATCTAAGAGTTCCTTACTGATATCCAGCAATTCATTTTTTTTCCTAAAATCTATTTTGGATTGCTCCTCAACTAATGGTTCTAAGGTAGAAATAAATTTGTCTTTAAATACTTTCCTAAATTTATTAACTACCTCCATTCTAATAACCTCTGTAGGTCCTAAAGAGAAGCCACAGACTTCAAACATTCTTACAACATCTGAATCAGAATAATCAGTAAACGGAAAATTATCTAGAAGACAAGAAGATTTACCTGAGCTCCTGCCCCTTCCTCTACCTCTCGCCTTAGTTTTCATTTGAATCCTTAAACTATGCCTGTCAGGAATAGAGCCTCTGCCAGAAGCTCTACCCCCTGAGCCAGATGAAATGACTAAGGCAGAAGAATGGTTTGTTACTATTTCTTCTAAAAGGTCCTCATCCTCTCCTTGAGGAACTTCTTCATCAGCTTTATCTCTCTCTTCATCAGAGGCTAACTGAGGGGCTAACTGAGAGCTTGATTCACCCTGAGTAAATGCTGTATCATTTTTCTCAGAGTGAGTATCCTGATTAACATTGTTAGAAGATAAAGCTTTGTCTGAGTCAGAGTAGGATACTTCTTTTAAGAGCTTGTGATGAATAGAGATAGTATTTGGAGGATGTTGTTGCTGAACCCATGGATCCCATTCTAAAGAAGAATCATCAGAAGCTACCTGCTTACCTTTATCAGAAGCACTTTTATCAGAAGTATATTCTGGTTTTCTGCTTGTATCTGAGGGCTTAGAAGGGGGTTTGGGAGGGAGATTGCTTGGGTTGGAAGGTGGATCTTTAGATTTCCATGTGGTTTTAGGATGCCTTTTACCCCATGGATCTTCACTGGATTCTCCATCCATATTTTCAGTATCTATTTCAATGTTCAAGAAGTAGAACTTCTTTCCAGAATCTGTGTCAAACAGTATGTGTCTCCCCTTTGGGATAACATTGAGATTAGGAACTCCTATTTTCAATCTTAGAATTGTAAAATCTACATGAGATTTACTAACAGAATCAATTTCAATCAAAAAACCTCCTAACTCAAATGCTATCCTATTGAACTCATGCTCTTTCCAGAGCTCATAAGGTAGTCCTGTGATCTTAACCCAAGTAACTACTGTTGGAGAAGGCTTTATGTTGTGTCTACTAGAATTATAAGCCTCTAAAGGAAATCCTACCCCTCTTAGCCAGATTTTACCCTTAGCTATGGCAGTACGACGCCACCCTTCATTAGGAGGCTCTAGTAGAAAGCGTTTTCCAAGAATAGCCCTGGCTGACCAAACCCATCCATGAATCGGAAAGGCATTCGCTAGATGATTTTGAATGAATACCGCACCCTTTCCTAGTTCATCATGAATAACAACACTATGACCTAGAGTTTCTCTAAGTTTAACTACCTCAGGGTTCAACGAGAAAGGAATTAGAGGAAACTTATTCGCATCCTCTAAAACCTTTAAAGGAGTAAAGCTTGAAGATGGAGGAACCATGCTTAGATTTCTACAGATCGACGAAGAATGACCTGTCTTCTCACAAGCAAAGCAAACCTGAGGATTTCGACACTGTTGAGAAGTATGGCCTATGTCTCCACACTTGTAACACACCGATCTACCTTTCTCTCTCTCTTTTCTTAACTGAGATAGCTTGGATTTGAGTTTCGCTAATCTAGGGTTTGAGGCAGGAGAGAAACGAGACGGAGGAGGCTGAACAGTCTTTTGAGGAAAAGATCTAGGGAAACTTCTAGTATCGATTCTTCTATTGGGAACCCCTCCAGTGTTAGGAAGATTGGATCGCACCGCCTGAGAGTAGGAATTGAACTGTCGAGAAGAATTATCAATCGAACTGGAGATAATAGGAAGTGACGGAACTATCGAGGGAAGACGAGAAGGCTCCACAGGAGATGAATGAAGTTGATGCATTGAGATTGGGGTTAACGATGAGGCGGGTACTTGAGATGCTGCTGGCGGGTTGAATTGATTAACCAAATCACCTAAAAGAGTTGCAGCTTTGCACAGAGAATCTTGGATAGACCGGATTTTATCAATGTGGGCCATAAATCTTGATTTTCCGATGGGCTTATTTGATTCTTGAAATTCCGACTGGACGTGACCAATGGGCTGGTTGAAACTTAGACCTACACCAGATAACTAAAATCTAAATCTAAACTAAATCTAAATCACAGCCCAGAGATGGCCGGAAGAGAGAACGGAGAAGATGACTCTAAATCTTGATTCTTGGCCGGAAGAGAGAACGGAGAAGATGCCCATGAATGTTCATCTGTTTTAGCTAAAATTTTGTGATTCTTATTTGATCAACATATGAATTAAAAAAAATCATAGTGCGGAGGAACTACAGAAAAATGAAAATATCGAGAATAAGCTATTCTACCAGCATCAGAGGTCTTATTTAGGGAAAATATGTGAACTTAGTTTAGGTTATGTTGGATGATTGAGGGTAGTAGGTGGCTTAATTTCGGCATATTCACAAATAAAGGTAATTCCGAACTTTGTGAGCAATCGGACTTTGACAGATGGATGTTCAAGTGCATTGTTTAATGTTGGTTAAGAACAATATTAACAGTGAAGATCATATGGAAAAGTTGGTGTAAATGAGTAGAATTATTGAAGTTCAATAGAGGCTGTGTAGCAAAATTGAGGGCTGAGTTGAGGTTTGCTCGAACAATTAACTTAACAGGATTAGTTTGCAATGTTTCATTTTATTTTTGTTTATTTCTCCTTGCAGACACATCCAACACAGACATGTTTCCTCTCATCAATTGATCTCCACAACCATTATTCGTATCAGGTTTACTATAATGCATCTTCTTCGTACTTGGATCTTTTATCTTTTTGATGGATGGTTCTTTTCTATCTTAATTTGGTGTATTGAAATATTTTTATTATATTTTCTGCATGTATAGGTGATGTTGCCAGAAGCAATTGCAATTGTCATGGCACCAACGGATCCTGAGAGGTAAGCATTTTAATCCCAGTACTGGGTTTAACCTATATTGCACTTGTACTAGCACTGTGCTATTGTCCAATAGACTCAATACAGTTACTGCTTAACATAGCTACGAATCAGCCACCAATTATGATGTTGGTACGATATCCCTATCATGATGAATTCACATCTCCTGGAATACTCCAACTAGGAATGGGCAGCAACCCCCCCTCATGCTGTTCATTAAGATATTTTACAAAGCCCTCTCCTATTATGTTATTTGTATGAAATCCTGTACTGTAGTTAAGACTTGAGAATAAACATCTGGAATACACAAAGGATCATAATTAATTTGACTAAATAATGCGATGTTATTTTTTTGAGATCTGCTGAAAAACAATGGTCTTAAAGGCACAACCTTTATAGAGCCATGAAATTATTCTAACAAGCCTTCTTTCTAGTAAACATAGATTTGTCTGTCATTTTCATGAATTTGGTGGAGTTCAGCAAATTGAAAAAAGGAAACAAATCAAATATATCTATATTCTAACAAAAATTTTCGTTCTTTTTCTGTTCTTATATTTGGGTGCACAGAAAGCATGGTATATTTCACTTAACAGATCCCAGTGGCATGTCGGTTATGCACGATTGCCAAGAAACTGGGTTCCACCCACACAAAGAACCACCTGATGGAAATCCGATTTACGAGCACTGCTCCCATGTTTATATGAACCCTAGTGTGAAATTTGAACTGATTGATCTTCGGGATCTGTAAATGAAAAATAAAATTCCAGATGTATCAAATGGATTTCAAGTTTGCAGCTTGATGCTTCTTTCAACAACAGCCAATAGAATTGTTTGCTTTTGTTTTGTAACTTTATAAAACTCTATAGAAGCAGGTGTATAGAATTTCTAAAATATCATATTTACCATTATTAAAGGTTATAATTCTTTATCTGTTTTCAGGAACTTGATGGTTGAGACTGAAACCTGACATGAAATTACTTTTTAAGTCATTGTGACCTTGAATATGCTACTTCATTAAATAGACGAACAACATATATATAGTTTGGAACTGTCTGTATTCTTTATGGTACATTTATTTAATTTTTGTACAATCCCAACTGACGAACAAGATGATTAATCCCAACTGACCCTGAGAGATGAGCTTTAATCTCAGTACAAAAACGAATATGATAATTATAAGCATTTTTAAATATTTTTTTAAAAATAAGTCTGAACAGGTAAGTTTTTAATATTAAAAATGATTTTGAAAAAAAAATTCAAAAATAGTTACAAAGCTAAACAATCACGAAGTTTGATTTTCTAGAAGATTTTAATATTAATAATTTATTGAGCACGTGAAATTTTTAAAGATTATTTTAAGTATGTTTTTGAGTCAAAAGTATGAGAAGTTTTCATGCTCACAAGAGCGCGATACTCTTATAATTACCATATTCCTTTAGTGAAAGAATTTCTCATGTATTTATAAGAGCCCCCCTCTTATATCAACTTATATCAATTTTGTCTAATTAAAAAGAACAAAACTAATGTGCTCTTAGACGCACGAATACTTTTTGTGCTCTTAACTCAAAAATATACTTAATCATATTCTAATGTCAATTTATCATGTTCTTTAATTTTTTATATCAAAATTTTGTAGGATACTAAAATTTTCTATATTTAGAGTGCTTGTTTTGAATTTTGAAGGTGATCCACTTGTACGTATAATTATTGATTATTTTAATATTATTTTGATGTCATCTTACAAAAAATTCGAAACAAGTAATTAATGAACTCCAAAATAGAATTTTTTTTAAATAGGTTGGGAGCACACACCACGTCATTTTTATAACAAAAACGAAGTTACACCCAACATTGAACAATCACATGTCATCCACTAACACACACTCACAATCTATATCCTAAACTAATTTAATCTCTTTTGATTAAATTTAAACCCTTTGATTAATTCTAAACACAAACACAAAACTAGTGTAACACCCTGGTTCCTTAGAATTATCTTCCATCACTATCAAACCCTATCTAAATGAGTGACCTCAAGGTATCAACATATCTCGTATTTTGCCAGCAAGGCATATTGTACATCTACCAACCACTGTCGTCGTTGCTTAGCCAGCCTTCGTAGCCAAACTAAGGCAAAATTGGTCTCAAGATCGCTCGATTATATCTCTGCCTCACAATCCCCAGATCACACCTCATCAAAGCTCGACCGCGCTTCGCACACGTCCATGAGCATATTGTCGGACACACTCATCCCTCCCGATAAATTTGATCAAGCTCGAACACCCCGATCACCTCTGGCACATCTCATTGTCCATCCCTTTACCAGATCAAGCCCCTCTAACAGATTAGTTTCTTCTATGAACAATAGTGCATGTGACAATTACCATATCAGAATCAACATCGCCTGTGAACCGGTATCAGGAACCTCACTAGAATCAATCGAGTCTCCTCCAGTATCTCCTCAGTATCACAACAGCTGATCTGGCAACCTATTCCTGACATGGTCTCAACTCCTAATTTGGTCTCCACATACCAGTACAAATTGTCATTAAACTCGATCACTTACATTGATATGGATTGCTCTGATTTAGCATAGCATCGCCACACTTGTTGTCTCGATTTCACTCTGATCTCATCTCTCATCCCACATCTCAGTTCGCTGACATCATCGATTTGATCTCAGTTCACTGACAGCTTCGATTTCTATGCCCTCTTCTTAGATCTCTCATTAGAAATTTCCATCACCTCTTACTGCATGATTAGAGATCCCATATTCAATCTCAGTTCTCTGATCAGATTTCCAGTCACCCTTTAGTACACGACCAGGGATCTCAGCACAACTATCATATTTTTGATCCATTCTTCTAATCGACTCATCTCATCGGCTTGTCAGTACTCTTTTGATCGGCTTGTCAGGCTTCAAACTTGGTCTTATTCCATTTTATGCACCATTTGATGGTCTCAGATACGAGACGCATAAACTCACAAATGATGAATGGATGATTCAATTTGATAAAAGCACCAAACTGGTTCCTCTTAGAAACGATCCAAGATTTTCACTTTACCCAACGGTGCCATCCATTAATCACATTATCGGGATCTCATTTGGTAGACATCTCGCATGTATATAACTTGTGACATCTTAATCTTAACTCAAATCTTATAGACCATATAAAAGATGCTCTCATAAAGTTGTAGACTATATAAAAATATTAATCTTAACTTTTTTGTAGATGTTCTCGGTCAGGTGTGTTATGGACACCTTGTCGATTACATCAAATGGAATGGTACATGCCGTGCGCCTTGTGTTGAGATATATCTACTCGATCGCACGTGAGTTACAACATTAAACAATAATTACTACTCATAAGTTAAATCTTTCATATCAAACATTTACAAAAATGCAAATAATTTCTTCCAATATTTTTATCTTTAGAGGAAGTGTCATTCCATTGATCATGGTAGACGAACCGTTGAAGCGTCACATGAGAGTCATTCGTGCAATTTAGGAAAAATCGATTATCTTCGTGACTCGGGTGAAAGTAATCGTCGATAAACCCTGTATGTGACATATTTACAATATACATTTATCTTTCATTTTTACTAAAAAAATTACAATTTCACTAAATTAATAATAATAACATGCAGTCAATCATTTGCTTGCCACTGATATTTCCATTGTCCATTTTGACCCGGAGATGCCATGATACGAAGATTTGAAACTTAGGTACCTATACAATTAAAATATCAAAATACTACTGTCTAAAATTAATCCAAATCCAACAAATTGAAGTGGCCTGACTAAATCAACTCTTTTGCTATGTGCAGACTTAACATATCTACATGATTACGGTGTTCCCGACGAAATAAATTACTTTAAGTTGGAAGTGTTGTTTTTAGCTCATTTTATTTTGTTTTGCTTGTTTTATGGATTATGGATGGCAACTACCCGACATAATTCTTGAACTCTTTGATGCCGGGTGGCCTACCACCTCATTTATTGAAGTTGAAACTAGAATGTCCGATCATACTTTTGCGCAACATCGACCCTGCGAATGGACTATGCAATGGTACCAAATTGGTTTGTAGAGCATTCTAAAGAAATGTGATAGATGCAAAATAGTGGTTGGTGAACATGCTGGAAAGAGAGTGTTCTTGCTTAGGATTCCACTCTGTCTATCAAACAATGATATGTTCCCATTCAAGATGAAGAGAAAATAGTTCCCGATCTGTCTTAGCTTTGCAATGACGATAAATAAAGCTCAAGGACAAACGATTCCGCAAGTTGGCGTCTATCTACATGAACCAATATTCTCGCACGGACAACTATACGTGGCGTTACCAAGAGGGACATCTCGTAGGAATACAAAAGTTTTGATTAGACCTATTAGTAAAGTAACGCAACCAGGAGTCTACACGTCTAATGTAGTATCTTTGAAGCAAACTAAATAATTAAGCTCATGTGATAATTCTGATTGTGACACTTTATTTAATTATTTTTGGATTTTACTTGTGTGTTATTTCGTAAGCTGTCTGGATCAATTTCTTTCTTATATATTGATGTTGACAACAAATCGGTGATATCTAGAGAATCATCGTCTAAATGAAATTATTGTGCAGTGCATGTATATGTTATATTGTTATGTAGTTGAAAGATAAATACGCGCGAAAAATTGTAAAAGCACTTCTCCAAGCATTTATTTTTAATACAACTAATTGACAAGAATACATAATTTTGAATATGTGTCGAATAATTCACAAAAATGTGATACACGCAAAAATAGTATTTGATCAACACGTAATTTAAATGATTCTTTTTCGTTTATAATGTTTCCCGTTGCTTGGCACGGGTACGATTACTAGTGAAAAATAATGAGCATGATAAATAAAAATTAGAAAATGATTATGTGTTTTAGTTAAGAGCAAGAGATGCTTCGGTGCTCCTAGAAGCACAATAGTCTTACTTGATTATAAATATTTTTGTCTTATATAAAAAATCCCAAAATTGAGTATATATTAAGATTCTTAACAAAATTGATAAATGGTCAAATTATTCTTGAACTGGGTCAAATATGTTGCATCTAACAAAAAATACTTCGACATTTTAATTTCTTATTTAATATACAATATCAATAATTGATGGATGTATCATGTAAAGAACTAAACATAGACATGCTAGAGCTACTTTATTGTTTTCTTACTCGTCATACATATAGGTTATAAACCAAACAGCATGAAAATAAGACCAAGCAGCATGATGGTACTTTATTTTACTTATTTATTTGTTCCATTTTTTTAATCCCAACGATGCAAGGATGTTATTTCATTGCAACCAACGTCATTTTGTAATGTTGTCATGTTAATAACCAAGAATAGCTAAAAATGTCTTTGTTTATCTCTCACTCAGTCACTTGGGTCGAAACTTTGAATAGGTGGGCTCAGTATTTAGCAGTTACCTAAAATTGCACTGAGCAGCCGAGAAGATAAACACGCAAATGGCAATGGCAACCTCTGGCATTACTGGTAGCACGTCATGCAACATCTCATTTCGCCAAATTCCCTCTCCATTCAAGGCCAGAACTGAAGGATTCTTCCCAAATTTCCCCAATTCAAGAACAAAGCACTCTAGCTAGAGCGCAACGTGCCACATGGCTACCCGGCCTGGACCCGCCGCCATATCTAGATGGCAAGTTTCTCCAACTCTCACAATGTCTATTTGTCAAATTTCAGTTCAAGATTAGGCTTTAGTGATTTTGAGTTAATTAAAGTTTGTTATAGACTTACTGGTGATTATGGGTTTGATCCACTGTGGCTTGGAGTGGATCCAGAGAGCTTGAGATGATATGTGCAGGCTGAGCTTGTTCATTGCCGTTTTGCCGTGGCTGGTGTAGCCGGCATTCTCTTCACTGATGTACATTACATTATCTACATATTTGTATTGCTATTGTTGACCAGAATTTTTTTATATCTTAGATTTAAGTAATTGTTATTTCCAGATACACATTTAAGAAAGTAAAAATAAAAGCAAAACAATCAAACTTATTTTACTGCATTGATGTTTGTGTGAGTGAGAAGAAAATTGATTGTTTTGATATTTTCCCTGCTACTGTGTGTATCAGGGATTTCCAACCTGCCGGTCTGGTACGAAGCCGGAGCAGTACAGTATGGTAAAAGCACAGGGTTACTCATCATTGTTCAGTTCCTCTTAATGGGGTAACATATGTCTCAAACTTTATTTAAAATCTGCTCATAAGTTAACAATTATTCTGATTAGATAATAAGCAATCATTTTTTAAGTTAGTATTATGCAATATAGACTGGCATCTTTCAGTCGAGTATTCATTAAATTTAAACAAAACAAAAAAAAAATGGCAGATTTGCTGAAACTAAGAGGTACATGGACCTGAATCTCAAGCAAAGGAACTAAGGCACTTTTCTGGGGCTGGAAGCAGCATTATAAGGATTAAGGCCTGGGTATTTGCTGAACACCCTTTAACGATTTATTATTTTTTTTAGTTCTCATGCTAAAATGATAGTAATAGTTTTTAGTATAATGAATCAATTTAAATTCATACAATCAATAAATACTTCAGATACCCAGGCGGGTCGCTTTTTAACCCATTAGGCCTTGCCAAAGATATTGACAGTGAGCATGAACTGAAGCTGAAAGAAATCAAGAATGGTACATTTTAACTGAAATAATTGGTCAATAATGTAACCATCATCACAAAAATTTGGAATCAATTTGTAATATAACAAATTTCATCAAAGTATAGGAAGACTTGCAATGGTGGCTATGCAGCTATGCTCGACTTCTCCGTTCAAGCCGCGGTGACTCATGCGGGCTCAATTGACAAACTGAGTTTTGACCCACCTTTCAGATCCTTTACATAGAACCATAATTCAAACCCTTTCAAGTTCTAATGCATAGGATATAATGTACTTCTTCAAAAGAAATTACGCAATTACATCACACTTTTCCAATATTTTTCTTTGATTTTGTCAAAAGCGAAGTAATAGATGGATCTGATCTGTTTGTAAAGGTATCAATTCAAAGATCTTTTAGAAATGACATTGTATGAAGTGGTTGGATTTAAACCATGTAATCTAGTTTGTTACCTACCAAGTGATGAAACTGTTTTGTTAATGAATATATCTAATGATCTAAAAAATTCATGAATGACGATAATGACAACCTGTATTTGAAAATGGTACAAAAAAATTATAACTACAACCTAGAGACATTATCAACACAAGATGGCTTGGGTTAATTAATAAATCCAGCTTGAGCTCTACTGTCATGATTAAAGTCAAATCATGTTTTTTGAATTGATATTCATAAAGTGGAGAAAAATAATTTTTTAAACAGATCTTGCAGATCATTTCTATGTCATTGTCATTAATGGATGGAAGGCAAATACTTAATATAATAAAAACATACATCGAAGTAGTCTTCTGACTTTCAAACTTCACAGGTAGAATACTCTAATGATAAATATGAATAGGCACCTTCTTGATTCTACATCCAACTCTGGGGAATGGGACATTAACAGAAGGAAAAGAAAGTGCCTGTGTTTACCTTCTGTCATGTTAAAATTAAAAAAATTAAAAAATAAAATTTTGTAATTCCTTTACCAGATTGGAAAAGAAATGAGAAAACTATTATCCATCCTATAGAAGACCAAATCCAAACTAGAAAACCAAGAAAAACAATGAAATATATGAACTAAATAGCAAATAAACAATTCTGCATCATACTAAATTAGATTTAATGCAACAAAATTGAAAACATGATAGGGACTGTAGTAGCATCTATATGATTTGGAACCCACGTATTTCATACGAGAAGTATTGCTCTTAACCACTATTAGAGACCAAAGGTCGATTCTTACAATAACATAATATAAACAGGGCCAATCAGTAATACTTTAATATAAATTACAGCATGTATTCCACACATAACCTTGGTCAAACAGTAGCTGAAAAAAAGGAGAACAAATCTAAAATCCTATCTTTCTTACTATATGATTTGCTCTTTCTATTGATTCCATGGAGTACTAAAAGCATATAAACAAAAAAACAATGAAAAGAGAACACAACCTCATATCATACAAAATTATCAAAATTTATACCATCTTAGGCTAAATGATATGGATAACAACACTACAACTCACTTTGATCAACTATTTTGATTCCCCAGCTGATATCTTCACAGTGCCTGACATGTGGGACCAAGTTTCCTGTATCTACACCTCGCTTCAGCTTACAATCATAAAATGGAGGTGTATGGAAGCAAGGCTCCATAGACACATCCCTGCGGCAAGGTGGATTGGGAACAGTTTGGTTGATGGGTTTGAACATTATCCAAGGTTTCAAGCCACCAAGACTTTGGGCCACGTACCCAAAAGTTGACCAACCACTCGTCACCAACTTGTCAGTCAGGCTCAACAAGTACATCTCAGCCCATGCCTTTCTGTTATGATGCTTTTTTTCTGACTGCTGGTAGCCTTCATAACTCGGTTGGAACACACTGACAATTTCACCGGTAGAAGTTGGATTTTCCCAATACAAGTTTCGTATATACTCATAATACTCCATGTTAAGTGAGGTCAAGAGTACAGCTTTTAATTTCGAGGTGGTTACAAGAGGTGCAATTTCATGTGAAACTGTCTGCGGTAATAGGCCTTCATTTTGGGTGCAGGAGACGATTTGATCTAGGACATGCTGAAATGGACCACGTCGAACTTCAAAGACGCGCACCTGAATTCCCATCCTCTCATCTGCCTTGGCCATGTACGCTTCGTAGTACCGTGTGATTAGGCCCCATACAGCATTTGTTGGGTGGAATAGGTATCGACCTAAGTGGTGAAAAACCGTATCTTTTTCAGGAAAAAGCCGGTTCAACTCGTCCTCAAAAAATGGATTTAAGAACAGAGAAGGTACAAAATAAACATCTGACCGTAATATCAGCCACCTTGCATTTTGTATCATTCTTTGATCCTCTTCACAAAAGAAGAGCTTGTCCTCGTCATTGTAACCATGATCAAGATGTAGATAGACAAAATTAGCCTCGTCAACTCCTACTTTGTTCTTAATCATGTTACCATAACTCTCTTTTGATGTTATTGAAAAATTTGCTAATTTATTTATGAGAGGGAAATCAAGAGGAAGAAGCCAAGAGGTCTCAGGAAATGGTTCACAGAAAAGGTCATCCATGTCTTTCCCCCTATCTACTAACAAAACCCGGTTTGTTAAGAGAGAGTAAAGGAATGCAGATGCAGCAGTTAGGATTCGGTTACCCAACCCGCTATAAGAGATCCAAACCAGGTAGTTGCAATCTGGGTCAAGGTTGCTGCTTTGACCAGATCTCAACTGCTCCACAGCTTTTTGGTACGGGCCGGTGCCGGGGCCACATCTTTTCTGGAGGGATTCCTGGGCTCGTAGCCTCTGTACAAGGTTGCGAGAGGGTGCATATGGCATATTTCGACGCAAGAATGCTGTACGATACCGGCTCAGGCAGGATTGGTCATTGAATCCAGATGGCGACAATAGGCCCCCTAGGGTTTTGTCTGTGTGTGTAAGACCTGAATAAAATGTAAGTGATTAAATAAAAATAATGGATATTTTAGTATCTTAAATTTAACAAATTATGAGCTTAACATACAATTTACAAACAAAAAAAAATGTATCAAAATGTGAAATCTCCTACATTTTATTTTGTTTTCATAAAATCATTAGATTTTATTTTAGGGCCCGTTAGTTTTTATCCCAACCAGTGGGATTGAGATTGTTTCCCACAAATTTTCCAATAGCCGTTCGGTTCCATTTTTATGGTATGTGTTTGAGTTTGCATTCCCATATGATCTCCCAATGCTTCATAATTTCATGGGAAAAAAACTATTAGATCAAAGTGAATTTATTTCCCACAAACTTTGGTTGTGCTACCTCTTTGATCACTATTTGATTGGGAACCCACAAAAGTCTTCAGTGGGAACCCATCCCGATGTATTATTTTCCCATGAAAATATGAACAGCCAAAAACCTCCTAAGGCCCCGTTCGCAGTTCACCCACTCGCCACTGTGCGAGTGGGTGAACTCCAATAATATTTAGATCATGTATTTCTATTGTTTATGAGATGAAATATTTAATTCTGTAGTAGACTTCTGATTATACTTTGCACGATGAAATATGTGATGACCACCATGTACACCTACCTCTCTACCTCTCTGGTTTGCTATTTCTCTCTTGTTTTAGACCCAATTTTAACCGTTAAAAGTCGCACAAACATTCATTCTGTTATGGGAATTGCAAAAATGTACCCAATGTGTTGATAAGTTGCCAAAACCCCCCTTCAACTTTCAGTTTCTTTCAGGACTCTATACATTGCCTACGAGATTGCAACTGGTAAGCCCCTGGTATCTACTAGTGATGGGCCCTGAAGAACAATGGGTCTGTCACCTGTATAGGCCGGTCAAGCATAGGTTGCCTAGGCACGTTCTGGGAAATTTGATAACTTGTAAGGCAACATTATATTTATTGTTCTGAGAAAATATTGGTCAGCTTGAATGGTTATAAGTTATAACCTTTATACAAATGAAAGGGGTGACAATATTCTACGAAGTTAAAAAAAAACATTGAGACTGGTACCCATAGATATTGTCTAAAATATGGAAAGAAACAGAAAAGTTTATTGGAAATTGGAAGTAGTACATTGCTAGCATACAATATCTTGGTTACTGTACCACGAGGATCATATCTAATACTGTTGAATTCTAGATAACTGTAGCACTTCTTTTAGGGACTAATAACTAAAGGTGATTTGTGCTATGGATCTTACCATCTCCCAACTCACTGAAACAACAGTGAGACCCTAAATACCAATAATACTCAAATTAAGACATACAGTATCGTGACGTAAGATTCAGTACCTTGTTGGACAATGGTATCAACACTTGGTACCAGAAAACATGTTAGACTTGAATAGTAAGGTGAGTTACATAACTCAACTGTAATTTAAAGCTTTTATTGTGGAATTAATGGAAGCTAGGGGTATCAAACCACTTATCAAAAAAAGAAAAAAAAAGAACAAATCATGGTAAACATTTCATTGTCGCATTTTAATAATTTTGAACAAATTTACTCGTACTTGCGCGCTTATAGAATTGTAAATTCATAGTTCTCTTCAGGCGAGAACTGTGGACTATAAATTTTTGGACAGTAATTCAGTAAAAGACAAAATTTCTCATTGGCTCAGTCACCACTGATTGTTCCACTGATTAAGGCAATCAGCTTTTACTGTACAAACACATTTCCAAACATTTTCACATGGACCACTCGGGAACAAAATTTTGAAAACAATTTCTTTCCATTTCTCCCAAATCAACACTTACATGACATTTAAGTCCCAAATACAGACAGATTACTTGAAAAATCTGGTAGAAAATAACAGAAAAAAATGAAGTCAAAATAGACTCACTGTTTCTAATCCTGGATAGAAAGGCTGTTTCCGCGTCGCCTCCACCTCCACCTCCGCCTCCACTACCTGCACCAGCAATGGTGACAATAGACTCGCTCCAGTGAAATCCTGAAGTCAACCCGAAAAACATGACGCCAACGAAGCAAATCATGAGCAAGTAAACAGGGATCGGAATCTGAAATCCGTTCTTCTTGCTGTGATGAGAGAATGTAAGCCCCTCTCCGTCATCTTCATTCTTCAGCTGGTCGGGGGAAGTTTGAGACTGCCTCCGAATCCTCTTCATGTCCATTAGGACGTTCAGCTCGTACGATAACGGTTCAGATCGCCGGAGAGAGGTGGCGCATTCGTCGGTGGAGGCTCGAAGAAAGAGAGAGTGGTCTACGTGTTCGACGAAATGGAAACAAGGGTTTATAGGCGGGAGGCAGATACGCTTATTAATATAAAATAAAATGACAATAACTGACACATCATTGTTACAGTTTTACTTTTATTTGCTACGTATTATTAACCATTTAAACTAACTTAAAAGCTGGTTTCGGATTCGGGTCAGGGAGATTATTGAAAATGCACCATGAACCCGGTGTAATCTGTAGAAGCTCCGATAGTTGCAATTTAAGTTTTTACACGAAGAAAATTATAAGGGTCGGTGAATGAGGTTGGAACACCGGGTGTACATGGTAAAATTTATTTTCAGCGTACGACGTCATCTCACCAGCCCAAATTTACGGGGAGTTGTCGAGACTTAAATAATGATTAATAAATTAGAGGTCTGGTGAAAGGGATCTTCTATGTCTTAAATTAGTAGCTATATACGTAACGAAACTATCCAGAACTGAGAATGACCTGTTACAATATTTATGACACTAATTAATAATGAACCTTAAAGATGCTGGCCCTGAACTGCTTTTTGACTCGTAACCTTTTTTTGCAGCTTCGAAAAGGGATCCGTATCTGCTGCTCTTTTATAAGAGCAGGACTCTGCTCTCTTCTATTTCGATCGTTCAATTTTGATCGGACCGTCCACAGATGAAATTCAGAGAGTTGTATATTTTATAAGTTTTAGATCTGAAAATTTAACGGTTCAAATCAGAAGAACAGGACCCTGCTCTTGCTAAATAAGAGCAGCGGATACGATTCCTTCGAAAAGAGAGTTTGTACAGTAATAGTGTTCTTCACTTGTGCATTTCTTTTTGACAGAATTTTATAAGACTTCTAAAATTTAAATATTATATATATAGCCACTAAAATTTCATAATTACATATTTATTTATTTAAAACACTAAACGTTTTATATAAAGACTCTAAAACTTCAATATTACATATTTAGCCACTGAAATCTCATAATTACATATTTATCCATTTAAAACACAAAACGTTTCATACAAAGGCTTCTAAAAGTTCAAAATTACATATTTATTCACTCAAATTTCATAATTACATATTTATTCAAGTAAAACACTAAATGAGGTAGGAAATTGAAAACGGGTCGGGCTAGGTCGGATTGGGTCAAACTCGCCCGTGTCAACGGGTTGACCGAGCCACGAGTTTGTCGGACCAGATTTGGGAAGAAGGGTATAATCGTTAGCTTCTTTATTTCACACCGCTTCTCTTCTCCTCTATTTAGGTATTTCACAAAATTCGTATGTGTTTGACCCGGCTCGAAAACTCCGAGATCGCGATCTGGCCTGGCACGACCCGAGGCAAACTTGTGCGAACTTGTCCAAAAAACTCGAGAGTCAAAGACGGGTAGCGACCATCCTTTTTGGAAAAAAAACTTGTGTGAAAACTCGTGCGGACACTCTAAAACACTAATAGAGGTAGGAAATTGAAAACGAGTCGGGTTGTGTCGGGCCTAACTCACTCGGGTCGACGGGTTTGCCGGGCTGACCTGGAAAACTCATGGACCGACCAACCCATTGACCCGGGCAAATTTGATCTGATCCGTCCTGGCCCGACTTGTTTTCAATTTCCTCTCTTTTAGTATTTAGAGTGGTAATTACCATTTAATTGTTAATTTACATTAAATTTATTAGATTGCAGTTATGTTGGACAATAATAAAACATTTTGTGTTTTACTTGAAATATGTAATTATGAAATTTGAGTGGATAAATATGTAATATTGAACTTTTAGAAGCCTTTGTATGAAACATTTTGTGTTTTAAATGAATAAATATGTAATTATGAGATTTCAGTGGCTAAATATATAATATTGAAGTTTTAGAGGCCTTTGTATGAAATGTTTTGTGTTTTAAATGAATAAATATGTAATTATGAAATTTCAGTGGCTAAATATGTAATATTGAAGTTTTAGAGGCCTTTATATGAAATTCTGCCTTTCTGTTTTGTCTGACAATTAGAAAAATAAGAATCAAATTTATGATTCTGATTTTAAAAATTTGACAATTATAGTTTTACTTTTTTCGTGTTCAGCGTTCAGACTAAATATATGCGTTTAAGTTATAAAAATAAATGATAAAATGATTAAAATTTTAAAACTGCGTTCACGTTTGAAAACGCATCGACTGAACGCTGCATTCAGGCAACATTTGAACTCTACGTTTTGACGCACATTCAAACACAACGTTCAGACGTGAATGCAAATCTCAAATTATTTGATAATTTTTTTACTTTGTCAACTCGAGTGACCACGATTTATGAATGCATGCGTCTAGAAAATACATCTGATTGTAAACGCAAAAATAGAGTTATCATAAATATAATTCTTATTTTGTTTTCAGGATCAGCAAAAAATTTCCTTCTCTTTTGATGTTAATTGCAGAGACGGGTACTTTTTTGGCTTGGCGAAACTGCGGAAGGATTTTGCGAACATTAAAGAACAATTTATGACCAAGCAGATTAGAGTATTGAAATCTTGCGGCTGATAATAATCTCCAAGAGTTCGTCCTCCAAAAGTTCCCCAAGGTTGACCACGTTAATTTCATGAAAGTTACTTATCGAGATTAATAATTATCTTGTATTTTTATTTTGTCTCCACCTCTCTAATTATCATGTAGAGAACCAAAATGTAAATAGAATTTTTTTAAAGAATCCAGCTCAATATTCTTCGGATTCATCCAACAGACCCTTTTTTTTAGAAAAAAATCGGACGTCAAGTCTTTCAAATTTTATATATGATCACATAAATGTGATAATTTGAATTATAAAGAAAAAATGAGAGAAATATACGAAACAACAAAAAATACGAAATAAAAAAAATCTAAGAAATAATTACATAGCACAACAGACCTAATAAGCCACTCATTCTCTGAGAACCAAATCATTACAGCACTGCGTTGCATGTGAACTGGACTGTTCAATTGCTTTAAGATTTGTGCTCCAGATTTAAAAAAAAAACCTTACAACCCATCTTGACGCGCAATAGAAGAATAGTTTCCCCTTCGTCTTGGTTACAATCGTTCACTCACCACCGACTTGTTCTTTGATTTAAAATCTCAATTATAGCTCCTTGTATTTTGCAACTATCTCATGAAGTTAATAAAAAAAAAAGCGAATTTGAATAAGATCAAGAAACACAACAAAATAATTAGTGACCCACAATTTTTTTTATTCATTGTTTGTAGATTTACAATACATACGGTCACAAACAAATCAAAAAATAAACTTCAAACCCTTTAGAAATAATTTCTAACGGAGTTTGAACCGCATATCTCTCCATGAAAGACTTATGCCTCACCACTATACTAGATAGGGCTTGAAATGACCCACAATTAAAAATTCTTTTAAGGATGTAACAAAATACCCGCTAGACAACAATAAATCAAATGTAAAGAATTGTGGTACTTGAATTATTCTGAAATTATGCAAACAAATACATCTACAAGTATTTCAGCAGATTAAAAATTGTATTTTTAACTTAAATAAAACTATAATTTTGGAAAGGAATTATGTAGATATTGAAGTGAAATTTTCATATTTTTAATTACAAATAGTAAATATATTAACTAGTTTCTAATTAGATATATAATTATGTACCTTGAGTTTATATGAAATTCTATGCATGTTCATTTAATTTTTTAGTTACGAAATAAAAAATTGTACAAAACTTCAGAGATTTATAATTGAAATTATATTTTGATAGCTTCAACAAATGTAGATTTTTGCTTGTTTTTCTTCTGTTTTTTCATATTATGTCACGTTACTTCTCTTTTCATTACTAATGAAGTGTAATATTAAAATCCTTGTGTATCATGTTTGAACTATCTTATACAATTTTGAATGTGCAATCTAAAGAGCTTAATGACTAGATTGATGAGATAAACTTCGAACTTTTACTTTATGTTGCTTATTGAACCAAAAAGATGCATTTCAATGTTATCATAAAGATATGATCAAATTGACATTATTTTATTCAAGAGAGTTTGAAAATATGATATGATTACACTTGATTATCAACTTGATACTTACATTATTAATGTTTGATTAGTGAGAGAATACATGATATAAGATATCTCAATGAGCTGTTTAAAAAGTTATTTAAGACACAAAAATTTAAATTTTGTGTACGTGTACTTCTCAAATTAGTATTAGGTAAGACAAAAATTTGAAGTTTTTTTCTATTATCATCAATTTTAAAATGCAGCAATAATTCGTGAAAATACCATGAAGTAAAAACTTAAAAGCGTAAAACAAATGATCGAGTTTCGCGTGACAAACATAGAATTAATAAAAACGATACCAATGCATACAAAACATTAAATCGAGCTGCTAACAATCACCTCTTAATAGCTTCTTTATGCTTTTTTCTAACTAACTTTAGTTAAAGTTAATAGTTAGCAAAGCTATTTTCATTCTAAAAAATGAAAATTAATGCTGCAGCGTGAAACACTTAATATATACAGTAGAAAGTTTTAATAGCACGAATTTCAAGTCAATACTACATCAAAACTATGTATTTATTGTATGACTTTCAACTCTCTATGAGTCAGTTTTGCTTCAATTTTTTACTACAAATTTTATCTCAATTCACCCTGCATCATCCATCGTTTAATATTGACAGTAGAAATCTCAATAGTTCAGATTTCAAGTCTTTATAGTACATTAAATTTGCGTCCAATACTTAACATAGACAATATAAAGATTTTAGTAGTACGAATTCCAAGTTTTTATACTACACCAAAGCTGCATATTTATAGTAAGATTTTCAACTCTTTATGAGTCGATTTTACTCTATTTTGCTATATTTTTTTTAACTCAATTCATGTTGCAGCGTTCAACGCTTAATATAAATAATAGAAAGTCTCAATAGTTCATATTTCAAGTCTTTATACTACATTAAATCCGCGTCCAACGCTTAATTTAGACAGTAGAAAATCTTAATAGTACGACTTTCAAGGCTTTATTCTACATCAAAACTACGTATTTACAGTAAGATTTTCAATTTTTTATGAGTCACTTTTGATCTATTTTGCTATAATTTTTAACTCAATTCACGTCGCAACATCCAACTCTTAATATAGACAGTAGAAAGTCTTAATAATTCAGATTCCAAATCTTTATACTACATAAAAAATGTGTATTTATAATAAAATTTTCGACTCTTTATGAATTAGTTTTGCTTCTATTAGCTATAATTTTTAACTCAATTTATCATTCATTAGATCCAAAAAAAATTTCTAAAAAATGAAGTCATAATACTAACAAATAACATCATAGATACCAACATAATTCGTCATTAGTTAGATCCACATAACAAATGATGTTTCCAACTCGTAATAGTAATTACATGCAACATACATCATCTAATAAAAAGAAGAATGTTAAGCATCATAATCTTAACATTCGTTATCTTCAATTTGAAAATTCCAACGATCGATCCAAAATATTAAACATGATCTACATATTGAAATCTACTTGGGAATTGAATTTTACATTTTTTTTTTAAATTTTTTGCTATTTTTTAAAGAGGTAGGAAAGTTGCTAAAAAACAGTTTCTAGACCAACAAAAGTTACAATTTTCCTATCTTCAAGTAGATTTCAATATGTAGATCATGTTCAACGGTTCGGATCGGTCGTTGAAATTTTTAAATTGGAGATATGATGTGGAGCATTAGGAGTTTAGTGTATATATATATATATATAGACACTATCAACAATTATACTTAATTCACATTAAATTTCATATGTATTCGTACCCAGAATCTTAGTGAAATACGTATTATGTCATCGTATAAATTAATCACATTTATGGCATATATGATATTACTTCTTGTAATATTGATGACAATATGAGATATATTATTAATATAACACATAGTCCAAACTTTATTTACTGAATTTGACGTCTCAATTCCAACAAGATCAAAGCTCCCTTCTAGATTTTCTCAACCATCATCTATTTTATAATCTTTTTGAGAGATAGTTTTAACTTGAGCAATTGGGTTCCAATGTCCGAGATTTTATGGAAAGATAGTGCCGGACTCATCATCCTTTTGATTCCTTTGTGGATAGTTGTTGTAATCCCTTCGTAGATTGTTGTTTGATCCCTTAATTAGATCGAGATTCTTAGTTTCTCATTTGTTTTGTAAGGAAACTATAATTCACCTTTGTAAGAACTTCTTTGTGATAGTAAATCGGCCCCGGTGTGAAATCGATGAGTCACGTGAACGTAGACTTTGAAAAGATTTCATTTGAATCACATTACATCGAGTGTTACATTTCTCTGACTCTCTCTATCTCTTTTTATTACATTTTTGTAATTCTTTGAGTTCTTTGTTTGCAATTATTTGATTCAATTGTGTGAATTGTGCCAATCTTGATTATCTCGTACTTCTGCATTTAAGTCTTAATATTAATCTCTCTTTTTTTCCATCATGTGGATTCTATTATAAAGATGATTTAATTACTGTTTTATTTGGTACAACTCTAGTTTGTCAATTTTCAATATATTGATTGGACATTCTAGTAATCAAACGAACGTTATGTTTTTGTGTTATGGTCAATGCTGCTATGGAAAGAAATAAAATGGGGGCTCTTAAATTATCAATTTATAATGATCCGATTTTTAAGACGAATGTTAAATCATCGCACAATACATACTTTTCTGCGCAAATTAATTGAAGTCTGCAATTACAGAGTAATTAAACTTGGCTATTCAATCTTTGTATCCATATCAGAACCACTCTTGTTTTAAATAAACACCGAAATAGCCATCAAAGGAAGTACTACGTCTACTTGAAGCAAGAATTTTTGAATTTCAAGTCTTTCTATCATTATACTTAATTAAAATATTATACCACTTCATGAAATTCTATATATGAAAACTCACGTATTTGAAAAAAAAAAACGCTACTTCGAAAAAGAAAAACAAACTAAAAAGAAAAGAAAAAACAATTTACAGATATTCACGGAATTAATCTCAATACATTGTCCACACCATTATTTACATTTGCGATTATTTAGATTATTCTTGAATTCAAACTTGCCAAAATGCAGCATCTCTTGAATGGAATGCATATTTATATCATTTGCTCCGTATCATCTAATATTTGCTTGAAATTGAGAAATAAAATAAAAAACTGGCCAAGGAAACTTTGTATGTACTCGTGGATTCCATTCCAGCAGTAATACCTGTTTAACATAAGTGGTTGCACGTAGAGTGAGTGGTACCAGATTATCAGTATCCCACTAGAATATTACATTATTCTAAAGCAGACAACTTTAGAATTTTATAACTTTCAATAAATTATCAATACCATGTTGGTGCAATTCCAAAATTGCTTTTGATTTTGGTTCATTGGTTTTGATATCTGTTGTTCTGTTCAAATCAATTTATGGAGGAGAAATTTGTCTAAATGCCACTCAATAACAACAAATTGTCTAAATGTTATTACATTTCAAATTTATTTGTCAAAATGTCATTATCTCTATCTTAATACAATTAAAAAATAAACAAAAAAATACCCAAAATACGCCTATATCCTTCTTCTTCTCATCTTTTTGCTGTGGCAGAGTTTCAACCAAATGAGCAAACCCCAATTTCATCTACTGACAAGCCATTGATCCCCAATAAGCGTGTCAGTGGGGAAGATACACCGTACTCACCACCGAGACAATTAGATACTGATGAGATCCCACAACTCGTCAATGATTTTAGGCTTGCTGCTCGAAATGCCATCGAAGCAGGTGCAAGCTGATTTAACAATATTTAATGTCAAAGCACTAGTTTAATTTTGCCCCTTCATGAGAATTTTCTATTATTTTATTATTAATTAAGCATTTATTGATTTAAATATGAAAATATTGAATCTCTATGCAAGAATTATTTGATGCTGGTTCAAATTATCGAGTAAAAAGATTTTCTCTTAAATCTTTTAATAACTGAAATACCATCACAAGACTGATGTGATGCTGTTAATATTGCACCATTACCCATTTATCTTGTGTATTTGATCAAGAATTGGATATTTTTCAAGATTTATTACGAGTATCACCATTACCAGTGGTTTCTGACACTGGTTCAATTTGTTTGATGTTGTTCGTGGAAAAGTGCTACAAAATGGTATATTTCTATTCATTGCAATTTCACATGAGCACATTTTCTGTAAGTTACTCGATCATAATGTCCTTGATGAACCATTTCTAATAGTATATGACTTCTTTTCATGTCTTGTAGGTTTTGATGGTGTTGAGATTCATCATTCATGGAGCTCATGGATACCTGATCGAACAATTTTTGAAAGAAGAATGCAATGATCGTACGGACCAAGTTCCCTTGACTCTTCTTCTTTGAAATTTAATAGCATTTAGACAATTTACTGTTATTGAGTGGTATTTCGATAATTGCTCTGTTATTAAGTGACATTTAGACAAATTTATCTTTCAGGAAGTATGCCTTCCAATTTAGAGCAATTGAGGATCTGTTGGAATATTTCATCAGAAGAAACTTTTGACCAAGGAAAGACACATATTTGAATACCAATTTTTTCATCTGCCATGGCAAGGTAAGAAATGTAGTATCTTGTGACCAATCCCCAAACAGGATTACTGGGATGAATTACAAAGTTTGCTAATAGGTGGAATACACTCTCTTTTGCTGGAAACAACCAACCTAGTTCTTCTTCAAACAAAGGTGTTGAGTAAAGGGATGGAACAAAGTATAGATCAGATTGTAATAACAACCAATTGATCTTTTTAAGGACAATTTGATCATCATTGCAAAAATATATACAACCTATATAGATGGTGATAATTGTGTTCTACATGAACATACACATAAGGGGGCAGCAACTTGACTTTGGTTTTTGGATCATTTCTTGTGACATGCTTATTCAGTTTAGCCCGTAATACAAATATGGAATAAAATCCGGCTCAAAATGCCATATTATTATCATATAACGTTGGCAATTATTAAACATAGAACTTTTAAGAGTAAATATAACTGTCCCTTCAGTTCATGTCTCTCTTACGCGTCCCACACTCAAATGTAATGATGAATTATTTTTAATTCTTTATATAAATAATTTATTAAACAAATGCAATGATAATTATTTTTTAGTATAAAGACTTATATTAAAAAATATAAAGACTATTACATTTGAGTATAAAGATTTATATGGAAAGCGTGTAGGGGGACAGTTAGTTGCTTCCAACTTTTAATTAGACAAATTTTAATAACAATTTTCATGGTCAGCTACATGTTTCAACTTCAACTGATATCAACAAAGGGAAAAAGAAGCTGAATAATCTCCAACAAAAAAAAGAAAAAGAAAATAAGCCTCATATATTTTTATGAAGCACAAATTGGCCTTTCACAGTAGTACCTTTTACACCTAGGAATGCAAACGAGTGAAACAAGAACGAGCTGAGTCAAGTTAAGATCGGCTCGTTAATTTAACGAACGAGCTGGTAACAAACGAGTTTATAACGAATTTTTGACGAGTCGAACACGACGAGCCACGAGCTACGAATATTTTTGACACCCCTAGACTATATGTTAATTAATATTATGCAACTTGTACTGAAGTTAGATATTAATATCTATCAATTAACTATTATATAATATGTGTGTTTCGTTAACGAATCGAGCTAGACAAAGTTCAAGATCAGCTCGTTAACTTAACGAACAGACCAACTCGTATCATTAACGACTTGAGATGGTAACAAACGAGTTCACGACGAGTTTAATTATATTCTCTGTTGGGAAGTAATATACATAGGTATATGTGATTTGTATAGGCTCATTTTTTTTCCTGTAAGGTACTTTATGTCCGTTATAAGAAAAAGTGCTACGGATCGTAGTTTCAAAGGTACTGTCTACTGTGACTAGTTTCAAAGGGTATGAGAAAAGTACCAGCGATATTTTATTCATCATCATTGTATAAATTTATATTTTTCTAAGAAAAAAAAATCTCATCTTATATGCATTGATTACTTCCGTGGTTAAAAGAACCACATATTTGCCCTTTACTTAAGCCGTAATTTGAGCACGGCCATCTTCACTTAGTGACAATTTCATTAAATATATGTGAGCCCTTTTTAATTCTTTAATATGTGATGCAAACTTAAATTCAGCAGAAAAAGATTATGTTATAATTATTTTTGAGAAAGTATAAATATTTTGAGAAAGTATAAATCTTTAATAAAAAACCCCGTCAAATTTTGAATCCGTATCTCTCGAAATGGTCAACGAACAGTACTGTTACGCTATAAATTCGTTGATATTGTAGCAAAAATACTGTATGAACAGCACTCGTCGTTGTAGCAGCGATGAGAATGCAGGAGGACTCATTGCTACTGACCATTTCAGAAAATGTGAATTCTCAAATTTTTTGGCATATCCAACTTAAATATCCAAAGGAGTTTTCAGTCGGGTCTCAAATCACGAGTTATGCACAATTTGATTGTGAACATTAAATCCTAGCCATTAGATCTAACATTTTCAAATTCATGTAATAATACGAATAGAAACTTTGAAAAGTAATCACAACACTTTCTTTTTTTGAAAAAATATTTTAATCTAACGATCCAAATAAAACAACATGCACAATTATAACGAGTTATAACCACAAGAGGTATAACCACTAAAAAATGTCCTTAAATCCAACAAATCTACAAATAATGACATATAAAATTAAAGTAACAAATTTGAACCTCTTTTATTGTGTATTTCGTATTACATCTGAAACAAAACCCTAGATCACTAATAGCTCATGATCTAATCAAACAATTTGATCCCGGTTTGGTCATCTCGACACGGCTTCACATATTGTTGCAATTTTTTTTTATCAATCTTCTTTCCACTGCAGCTAGGATTTGGCGGAGTTAGATGACAAGGTTCCATTGTAACTTCTCTAAAACACGGCTGGTCTGGTAATTTTGTATCCCAAATTGGCATTAAAATTACTGGCTTTATCCCTGCAATGCCATAACTGACATACCCAAAAGTTGACCACCCACTTGTCATCAGCACGTCACAAAGACTTAGCAAATAAATCTCTGCAAGTGCTTTCTGATTGTGTGACTGGTTCTCTGTGCTTTGTTTTCCTTCGTGGCTCGGTTGGTAAACACTTACGTAGTCCCCGGTTTTAACAGAATGTTCATAGTACATGGATTTGAAGTTCTCATAGTATTCTGGATACAATGATGCTACCAAAATTGCTTTTGATTTTGCTTCGATGATTTTGAAAGCTTTTCCTCCGCTCAAATCAATCTCAGGAAATATGTTTTCTGCCTGAGAGCAATTCAAGATCTGCTGGAATATTACATCAGAAGAAACTTTTGTAAAATGAAAAACGCGTATCTGTATACCAATCTTTTCATCCGCTTTAGCAAGGTAAGACATGTAGTATCTTGTTACAAATTCCCAAACAGTGTTACTTGGATGAATTAAATAGTGTGCTAATAGGTAGAATATACTTGTTTTTGTTGGAAATAGCCAGCCGAGTTCTTCTTCAAACAAAGGTGTTGAGTAAAGAGATGGCACAAAATATAGATCCGATTTTAATAGCAACCAATTGACCTTTCCAAGGACTACTTGATCATCATTGCAAAAGAACAACTTGTCTAGGTGGCGATAATCTTCAACTAGATGTACATACACATAAGAAGGCAGAGACTCGGCCTTGGTTTCTGTATCATTGCTTACAACATGCTTTTCTAGCATGTTGCCATAGCTCACACTAGACCAAGCATTGAATTTGTGCAAGTCTTTTATTGGAAAATCAGGAGGCAAAATCCATGACATATCAGGAAATGGCTCACAGAATAGGTCAACCATCTCATTAGGTTGTTGAATTAATAGAACTCTATTGGTGAGGATAGCATAAAGAAACGTACTTGCAAGAGATAATATTCGATTGCCTAGCCCGTTATGAGGAATCCAAACAACATAGTTACAATCCATGAGTTCTACACTGTGACCGGAGTTTAACTGCTGAATCGACTTCAAGTAAAGAGGAGTATTTGGGCCACACTTCTTGTGAAGAGCCTCATAATTTCTTAGCTTGTGCGCTAAGTATGATGATGGCATGTAAGGGAATACTTTGCGGTACATTGCATTCTCGAATCGGCTCAGACATGATTCTTTGTCAAAGTTTGGAGGGATCAGAGCATTGAGATAGTTATTGTGTGGTGAAGAAGATGTTTGGTTTGAACCTTGCATCAAGCCTGAAAATCAAAACCTTGTGAGCTAGGAAGACTTATATAAAGCAGCAAATAATTGTATGACAACACAAATGAAAAACATCAAAACAGGCCTTCACATTATAAGTTCAGTTGCTGGAAAAAAAAATCTAGTAATAGAAAAATACAACAGATCTTGACATCATTAGTTGTTCAATATGCTTGTGCTAATCTACCAATTCAGCAAAGGATACATATCTGGATGCGTTAGTTCCAATTCAAATTGTAATCTTTTACTCGGACATTTTATCGAACACTTCGTGTGCAAAATTGAACACTCCAAATAGTGGGATAGATAATTAACCCGCTCTACCGTGTGTGCTTCCCCTATCACTTGAGGATAAAGGGATCGTCACTGCCACCGAAAAGTTCAATTATAAGAGAAGAATAAGAAGGCACCAAGAGAAAAGGTAGATTCTCTCATCCATACCAGTCTATACCAAGCTCCACCACTCTGAATAATTCTAGCAACCAACAAAATCTGTGATCCGCAGTAAATCTCAACCGTTTATTTACATTTAGAGTCGTGTAAGCTAAACTCTATAATATCGGATTTCTGAATTAAATTTGAGCCGTCCGTAGCTTACAGCACAGAGAATCTTAAGCGTCCGATTACTAAAAGAATCCGTTTCCGGAGCAGAGTGGTAAAAAATAGCGTTTATTTTTGCTATCTCATAAAATTAGCATCAATTTTTTTGCTAATTGGTAGTAAGAATGTTGCTTCAATTGAAAATTTTAAATAACGGTTAATAAATAAATAAAATAATGAATTACTTTTTTTAACTAATAATAAATAATAACTGAAATGATAATATTATATAATAACAAATATAAATAAAAAATATAATAAAAGTAGTTTTTTTAATAATAAAATAAAATAATAATAGAGATGGTATAATATGGTTGATGCTGATGATAATACAATAATAATAATAATAATAACAATATTAATAATAAATCATTTTCGCGAACCTCACACCAAAGCTAACTTACTAACACAATGTTTTGTTGAGTTAACGAATTAGCGTTTTTTTTGTGCTATCTGAAAATAACAATTCAGTTAACAATCAAGTTGAGAACATCAAACAGTTCCAGTTTAGTAGTAACTAGAAATTACATTGCAGTATATCATCGCTTCTTATTTTTAAGAAAATTTTTTTTATTAGAAAAATATACAGTATAATTATACTAACTTTAATATTTTTGTTTAATAACATTATTTCATCGGAATTAGAGATATAATAACAAATATCATATATTTTTCTCAAGTTCTTTTGAAAACATGATGATTTATATGAAATGAGGAATGTGTGAATATTAATGACGTGAAATTAATAACGTGTCTCATTAATGACGTGTCGCGTGTCCGATAACTTGAACACACGTACAATACAAGTTGAATATCAAAATGAATTGTAGGAGTGTCAGAAAAATGAACATGCCAATACTTAGCAAGCCTGTGGCGGAATCAGTGGGGAGGCCAGGGTGGGCCCCGGCCCCCCTTTGGCTCAGAAAATTTTGAAATCCTTGTTTAATTTTTAAATTAAATTTAATTAATTGATAAAATTTTAGTTAAAATTTTGATTAAAATTGAAAATTTTATTAAAAATTTGTATAATTTGATCAAAATAAAATTTTAACATCTTTATAGCATTAAAATTAAACGATACTTGTAAATCGGCTCCTCTAATTCGACGTTCTAATTACGCCACTGTAACAAAATTTATATATAGTATTGATAAGCGAGTGAAATTTTAACGCATCCGACAAATATAGCCTCTTATTTGATTCTTGCCCGAGTTAATAAAATCAAGAGAATAACACCCGACATAAGGAAAATGCCATGCATACTGCCATTGCCATCAGATAGGATATTGAATTATAGTTTTGACAAATCATTAGATTTTGTACAAATTTATGCTTGTACTTGCAGCTTGTCTAGTGATAGATAATTAGAATGATTTTATGATATTATGGATTCAATTTTTCGTGAGTACAAATGTGAATTCGTTTAGAGGCATCTAGTAATATAGTTATAATAATTATAAAGTTATGCAATGAATGAAGAATCTAAAATGACAAAAGCCTCCGGTTATGAAAAAAAATATGGTATCTAAAGAAATCATAAGTTTAGCTATCAAGATCGATGCTAGTTATATAGTTATAGCTGGTGTGGCTATGGTTGCTGAACCTTTTAGATTTCTTAAAGGAGATTTGTCAAGATAGCGATGGTTGAACTATATATTTTGTGGTAGTTATAGTTCTTTTAGTCTTTTTTTAGACGTGTTTTATTTGCATTTTGTTTTGGTTTTCTTCTTTATTGTGACATAGATTAAAATATGACATGCTATATGTATATATGTTTATTGTGCTATTTATTTTGTCTGTAATTTGATATATGTTTGTGACAACTTAATGATATATTGGCAACGCTTATTTATTAAATAATAATGATTATTTAATATAAAAGACATAAGGCAATTTAATAAATAATTATTGCCCTAAGTTTCTATGACAACTGTTATTTATTAATAACCTTGTCTTTTTCAGATATTAAATTACCATTCTCTACGGCAACATTCATATGTCAACAGTTGTTTATACTATTTACCAACTCATTAGACACTAGTGGTTGTATAATCGTTGGACAAGGTGATTTTTAATCGTTAGCATATTTTTTTTTGTTAACTACAAATTAATAACAAATTAACAGACGAAGAAAAAGATGACTAATCTCCAACAAAAAAAATGAACAAATTAAGCATCTTATTATCAAATACTAAGAAATGGAGAGAATCAACCTTGGTCTAGCTAGTCTCTAATGTATGATACAATAACTTTCTTGTATGAAATTGCAGGGTAAAAAGTCAAAAAAAGAAAATTTTCTGGACATTTAAAATTGATTTTTTTTTAACCTAACAAATAAGGAAAGGAAGATGCTATGATATATGCAATGGTGTTGAAACTCACCTTTCACAGCACTAATCTTTACATGGCGCAGCCAAATCAATGTCGAATTGATGTTGCCACCACAGAGAAACAAAACAACAGGCAAGGTCACAATGCAAACTACCAGTACTGCTTTAAGAGCTCTGCACTTGTATCCATCTTTCTTCTGTTTATTGCACAAATGCTTTGGTGCATCATCTGCCATATCGAATTGTTCATCGTATGCTTTTGTTCTCCGAGGCCCCGCCATTTCATTTCATTTCATGTACTCTAAGCTATTTGACAGTGTAATTATCTGATGTGGAGAAGCTAGTATTTAAAAGAAAATGTGCAACGGATCTAGATCCAATGGAAGTGTTATTAGGGAACCGGATCTAGTACTGCGCGAGACGGTGTAGCGCAGCATCTTGATCGTCTGATTTTCAATGATTGCATCAAGATTCGTGCCAAAGTATAAAAGCTCTTTTGATTTCCATCGCTGGCGGTCGATCGTGAAGTTGGCGGTCGATTCATACCGTCCATTTGTTGTAGCGCGCTACTGCGCTACAGCGGATTCAGATCCGTGTTATTAGTGTCATTATTATATGAGAGTAATTAATGTTATTGCATTTTGAGGTTCCGTATGGCATGAGAAAAAAAACCAGAAATTTTAGTTACCACTCATTGGCTCATTGCATCATTTTCTAACAAAAATTCAAACATACATACATTGATTAATGTATCACCTCACATGCATGGCCCTTTACTTGAGCTGTAATTTTGAGCATGGTCAACTGCATGCACTTAATAATGCCGATATTTATGGCTTTTTTAATTCTTTAATTAATATATGTGATTCAAATTTTGGACCCCAAAATTTTATCACTGCTACAAAAAGGAACTTTAACAGTCCTCTTTTAATAGCGGAGTTCATTGACTTCGCTATAAAATTCTTTCATAGCGGATCTTACATGAAATTCGCTATAAAATCCCGTTTATTATACCGGACTCCAGAGCAGGACCGCTATTAAAACCTATGATTGCGGATGTACTAATGGGTCCGCTATTAAATGTTGAGTTTTAATAGTTGTTGGCTTCAGAGTTCGCTATTAAATGGTGAGTTTTAATAGCTACTGCTTGGAGAGTCCGCTATTAAAAAGAATCTCATGGATTGCTATTATTTTTTTATCTGCAGGGTCCGTTCTAACTGATCCAACGCTCAACAACCACTCAGAAAAGTCCCACGAATTCATCTCTCTTATATATATATTTCACTCTTCATTATCTCTTATATCTTTCTCTTCATCTCTCAATTTCTCAATACAAACACAAGAGATCAAACCGAAAATTCAATTCAATATTTTTTTCTCAATCTCTATCTCTCTTAATTCTTTTAAAGAAATAAAATAATTTGTTCATTTTTTCGTTTTTCTTGAACTTTTAGTTCGATCGATTAGTTTTTTTATTGCATTATTTTCAATCTTTTTCAATTTGAAGTTTTGAACATATATTTCTTTTGTGGGGTTGATTTCTTTTTCTTTCAAAAAAAATTCAAATGCAGTGGAAGAAAAAAAATTACGAAATTTTGAAGTTTTGATGTTTTGAAATTTTTTATTTCAAATTCGAATTAAAATATGTTACTAAGTTCAAACTAAAATTGTATAAGAAGTAAAATTGTATACAAGAAAAGAATCTGACAACTGTCAGATTCTTTTAAAATTTTGAAAATATTTAATAGTGGACCCTTGCAAAGGGCCTCTATTAATTCCGACTTTTAATAACTGACCCTTGCAGTGAGCCGCTACTAATTCCCCTTTTAATAGCGAATGTAGGCCCAATTCCGCTATAGAATGTGACTTTTAATAGAGAACCTTATTCCTTGTCCGTTATTAAAAGTCGAATTTTGTAGCGGATGGTAGAGTTTTTAACAGCCCCTTTTAATAGCCTCCCTCCACCCGCTATTAAAAGCCCTACAGATCTGCTATTAAAAGGAAAATTTATAGTAGTGTATTATGGACACTTGAAATTATAAAATTACAAGAATAAGTTGAAGGAAGAAACCATGCATTAAAATCAAAATTCCAGCAAATAATTTGGCGAACATGATATATTGCAATTTGGAGGACCTTGTAATTTGGCAAAGATGATATAATGTAATTTTAAAAACAATTGGGCAGTTAGGTATGATATACTAGACAATTTGGCGGACATGTAAAATATAATAATTAGTTTGGACATTCAGAAAAATTGACATTGACAATATTATTGTCGAAATTAATAAAAATCGACGTTAGTTATCACAATTTGATGTTGGTTGAAAAAACTTTGAGTGTAATATAAAAAATAGAGGGATTGTCATTTAATAATAGCAAGTGAGCAAGAAGCATAGTTGTAATTTGTAAGTTGTAATATACAAAAAATATTTTCTGCTCTTTTCTATTTCTTTCTCTTCAGTTAAAATATTATTAAAACAAAGACTATAGCCAACAAAAATGCCCCATATCAGGTATAACCACAAATTTTACTAATAAGATACATCTCACCTTATACTAGCAGATAAAAACATTAATTACATTAAATAAATTTTCTACTTTATTTCGTTGAGTATTTTGTATTACATCTGAAAAATAACCTTGGATTACAAATTGGTCATCTAATCAAACAATTTGATCCCATTTTGGTCATCTTGACATGGCTTCACATACTGTTGCATTTTATCCTTATCTACCATCTTTCCTCTACAATTAGGTCTTGGAGGAGTAAGATTACATGGTTCCATTGAAATTTCTCTAAAACATGGCTGTTCTGGTATGTTTTTATTCCAAATTGTCTTTAAAATTACTGGCTTTATCCCTGCAAGGCCATAACTGACATACCCAAATGTTGACCAGCCACTTGTCATAAGCACTTCACAAAAACTTAGCAAATAAATCTCTGCAAGTGCTTGCTGATTGTGTGATTGTTTCCCTGTGTTTTGTTGTCCTTCATGGCTCGGTTGGTAAACACTTACATTCTCCCCAGTTTTAACAGAATGTTCATTGTACACAGATTTGAACATCTCATAGTATTCTGCATACAATGATGTTACCAAAATTGCTTTTGATTTTGGTTTGATGGTTTTG